>PVKE010032978.1:0-18172 GCA_004027555.1 Craseonycteris thonglongyai
TCAACCATATTAATGCACATGCCTTTAACTCATGTCTGTTTGCGCAGCTCTGTGAGGAGATGGAAGCAGAGCACACACATCTTCTCTTATATACAGAAGTGAGATGGCTTTCTAAAGGTAGATCACTGACCTAAGATTTTTACTTATGAGAGTTGCTCCAGAGATTTCTTTTAGAAAAACAGTTACCACTGGCAGCACATTTCAGTGACCTGAATGGGTCTCAAAACTTGCCTACTTGTGTGACATGTTCAACCTGCTCAGCAAACTCAATCTGTCACTTCAGGGGAGAATGACAATTGTATTCAAGTCAGTAGGTAAGTGGCTGCATTCAAAGCCAAACTGGAATTATGGGGGTGATGAGTAAATATTGGGATTTTTGACATGTTTCAAACATTAGCAGAGATTTTGAAAGAGACTGAGCCAAGGCCTTCTTTCTCAGAACTGGTGCACGATCACCTATCTCAGCTTTCAAAAGAGTTTGAGCATTACTTTTCAACCACAAGAGACCCCTGAATTGGGAAGAAATGGATTCGAGACCCATTTGTGAGTAAGCCAGGTGAATCGACTTTGTCCATGCTAGAAAATCAACTGCTTGAGACTGCAAATGATGGTGGCCTTAAAAGTATGTTTGAGACAACTTCAAATCTCTATACATTTTGGACTAAAGTCAAGGTGGAATATTCTGAGATTGCCACAGAAGCCCTGAAAAGTCTGCTTCCATTTCCAACAGTCTATCTTCATGAATTGGAGTGCTCTGCAGTGACAGCATTCAAAAGAAGATTACGGAGTAGATGGGACATAGGCAACTCACTTCGGATGTCACTGTCTCCCATCACCTCCAGATGGGACCTTCAAGTTACAGGAAAACAAGTTCAGGGATCCCACTGAGTCTGCATTATGGTGAGTTGTGTAATTATTTCATTATACATTGCAATGTAATAATAACAGAAGTACAATGCACAATAAAAGTAAAGCATTTGAATCATCCTGAAACCAATGCCTCACCCCACCCAACCCTGCCACCCATAGAAAAATTGTCTTCCACAAAAGCAGTCCCTGGTGCCAAAAAGGTTGGGGACTGTGGGGTTAGACATTTCCATCTCTGAGATTCTTGTGTTCATGAACTGATACTAAATGTGAACATTTTTTAGATTAAAAAAAATGCTCTTAAGGGGCTAGTAACAAGAAGGAAGCTCTATATTTGTACAGAAAGGCATTGTCTCCATCCACGAAAATAAGCAGAGGAGATCTGGGTAGACCTGGCTGCGTGATCCCAGGTCATGAAGACCTGGTCTAGGACAGGGCCAGGCTTGACCAAGAATATTTTCTAAGAGGAGCAGTACAGAGCTGCTAAACACAGTTTGTCAGCATTGGACAAATAAGTCTGCTTGAACTGAATGTGAATTCAAATAGTGAATGAGAGAGGAACTGAGAGAAGGCTTTCCAGCCTCTGAAGCTCTCAAGGACACTAACACCTGAGGGGAAAAAGCTGCCTCTGACGTCAGAAGCTGGCCTGGCACTCACAACTAGGCCTTGGTAGTCTCCATTAACAATTCTGCAAAGTACTAGCACCAGACAAGGCTGCTCTGTGACCATGATGAATCCAGACAGAACAAAGCCTCCCCGTAATCATGTTTAAACAAAAACAATAACAAGAACATTGTCCAAACCACAAAAGTGACCGAACAGTCCCCTAGCTGGCTAATGGCTGCTAATTATAGCCATAGTCTTGCTACAATCTTGTCTTCTAGATGAGATATATTAAGATACCCAGTTAAAAGGTTTCTCCCACTTCCTGACAGCATCCAATGCCAGCCAAGTCCCACTTCCTCAAACCCTTCCCCAAATTACTGAACACAGATCTAATTCTATGACAAGTCCTTTCTGACCCTTCTTACTGAATGTCTCATGGATCACCATGGTGTGTGTTCTCTTTCATTGCAGTGTGTGAACAAACCCATTTGTTCTTGGTGGTCTTTGATTGGAGGGCATTGCATTATATTTTATCCCTAGCTTTCTTCTCAGGGGGTGAGTGTCCTTAATACCATGCACCACTAGGAATGGTGGGCTAGTAGTCCATGCTCTGTTTCATGCACAAGACCTGATGAAGAGCTGTCCACTCTGCACCTGGCGCACTCCAAGAGCCAGCTCGAATAGCAGCTGCTTCTGTGAAGACTCTTGGTGTCTCTCCTTTGAAATGACCCCTTTTCTAAGACCCTACTATGAATGGCACTGACCTCTTTCGACACAGATTCAGTGTCGTAAATATTTTTTTTCCAGCACTCGCCATAGATTATAAACTCATTGAGGGCAAGGACTCTGTCTTACTCATCTTTGTGTCCTCATTGTCTAACATTAGCATAAAGAAGGTGTTCAATGAAAGTTCATTAAATGAAGAAATGAACAAAGGATCAAATGAGTGACTGAAATGTTAGAGTTGGAAGGGACCGAAACAGTCATCTAGCCCAACATTCTCAAACTCAGATACCAAGTGGGGTTCAGTAGGTGATAAACAGAGGGGGGCTTGTGGCCACCTGGCCAATATCTGCCCCATAGGTCCCATTGAGGTGTTGCCAGAAAGGAATGTCGGTTCACTGTTGCCAGGATCTTCTGAAATTTGAAGAAAAGACACTTAAGTCTCAATTTTTTTTTAATGTTTTAAAATACCACATGTGGATCAGATTCAGTGCCTGCGCTGCCAGTTTGTGACTTCTGATCTTGGCTAAACTAAACCCTTAAATTTATATGTAAGTACACTGTGGTCCAGGGAGATTAGGGACATGCTTGAGGTCAACAGTCATTAGTGGCAGAACAGACTCAAAGCCAGGTCTTCAGAATCACAGTCCAAATTAGTATCTACTGATTATGTCTGGGAGTGGGCATGCAACCTTACACTCCTCCTATTCAAGCCAAAGTGTAGTGTCTGAGGTGAGGGAAACTGTAAGGGAAAATTTTACACATGGATCTAGACTGCTAATGGTTCCATATGCCATCTAATAGTTCTAAGTCCTAATATTTGCTTCCCTTTCCTAATGTTATGTCCATGTTTTCTTCTGACTAGATAATTTAATAGTATATATTTTTAAATATAAATTTTATTTCTATCAATATAGTAGCTGTATAAAATGTCAAATCACACAACAAGGCTTATAATGACAGCTAGCAATCCCCGGCCCCAAACCTCACCTTCTCAATCCTGTCCCCCAAATGCAACTACTTCCGATCTTATAGCTGATGATATGCCTTGCTAAAAAGTCTTTTTTAATTCATGACTCTCCAGTTTCAATTTGAAAATGTATGCCCTTCTACTCTAGGACATTGTCTTATACCATTTATTTGATAATTTTCTTCTTTTTGTTTTCCCTGTTATCTACTTCCAGAATTTCTATTAGTTGGTTGTTCTAATTTTCTTTTATTTCTTGTCTTTCATTTCTTTTTTATCCATTTTATTGGAGACTTTCTCAACTTTACTTATAGCCCTTCTATTGTAGGTTTTACTTTTGCTATTATACTTTTAAATTCCCAGTATTTTTTCTCATTCTCTGAATATTCTCTCTTGGATGTCCTCTTGTTCTTGTTTCGTGGCTTCAGCATTGTCTCATATCTCCTCATAACGGGTTTGTTTGTTTGTTTGTTTGTTTTAAGTTGCTTATGCTCTAGTCTGTTTTCCTTCAGTTCCTTTTTATTCAATATATTTGTTTCAAGCTCTACTTATTCCATTAGCATCTCTCCTCAAATGTCTACTGGTTGTCTAATTATATTTAAAAGTGAGGCACTAAAATGAATACACAAAAAATAAGCAAATTGGGGAAGCCAGGAAAGCTCAACAGGTTAAGTGCTCACCTTGCAGCCCCAGGGCCTGAGGATTGAATCCCAGCCCTGGCCCATGTGGACCCATATGCTGAACTGGGGTGTGTTTTCCATGTGAGATGCCCCCAGTTTGATCCCCAGCTTGAGGGGGTGTGCCTCCCATGTGGGAGACCCCTGCCTGGCTTCCTGCTCTGCACACACACACACACACACACACACACACACACACACACACACACACACACACACACCCCACCTGTGTGGAATGAAACAATGTTGAAAACTGATGATGTACAGCTATAGAGACTGCTTGGGCCCTCCCCCTTCTCTCTGTTTCTGTTTCTGTCTCTCTCTCTCAGTCAAAATAATAAAAATAAATCTTTAGAAAACACTAAAATATTGATGATAATTGCTATGTGCAAGTTGGGGCTCTTTAACTAGTGGACTTTACTGTATAACAATCAGGTGGGGACCCAGCTATTGTTCTTAGGAGATCTGCAGGTAATTTTATGAGAGAAGATTCCCTCCTCAAAGGGAAAAACACTGGCTCCCAGTGTTCTTGAGAGCCAACTAGAAGTGCAGAGAAAGAGAAAAGAGGGTTTGGAGAACTTAACCATTCAGTATGTAGACTTTCACTTCATTGCCCTGCTTCTAACCTTCTGACTCATCTCTACCCCAACTGGTGTCCCCAAATCCCTTCTGGTTTAACTTCCCCAAAGGGAAAATCTCCAATCGACTTCTATGGATGTAGGAGTTGGGGAAGATTCTTTTTATCTTGAAAAGACTCCTCTTTGAAGCCCCTCCTCACACTACCACTTGTGGAGGTGCCTGTATGAGCTTCCTTGCTCCTTACTAGCTTCCCTACTGCAGACTGGTGTCAGCTCTTCGGGGGTTTGCAAAATCAGACCCCCAATTACTCCTTGTACTTCTGCATTCTAGCATCCAAAATTTTGTTTGCCTCTGCCATCACCTCCTCTCTGCCTTTTTGATTGGTACTTTCATTATGCCTTTACAACCACTTTAGATTTAGAGGGTCTTCAATGGAAAGCAGAGACCAGTGCATATGTTTGATCCACCATGTATAACTGGAGATTTCCCTTGAAAATTTAGATATGATTTTTCATGACTGTTAGTTTGCTACCCATCTTGGCTAGGCAGGAACCTGGACCACAATCAACCTGGTACATTCCCTATTCTCATTAACAAGCAGTCTTGCTAATATGTCTACAGACACAAAAATGTCCTTTGGTGTTTCTTGTTTAACATCATTCATATGGAGATCTGTCAGCTCTACCTGTCATGGAACTACTTCAATCCTGAACAAGTGATGTTCTAATACCAATTATATTTCCCAATTTTATGAAAAGGCTCATGTGTCAACAGTTTGAATATTTTAAACTTGTTGAATACCTTTTTATTTCTATGTCTAATCATAGCTGAATTGCACCTTACTAATCTGTGCAATTATATTTATATGAGCATGTTACTTTGCATTGAATTATAAGGGAGTCCTGTAACATTCTGTATAAAGTCAGTTTATTATTGTCAATAATAACAGGTGTATGGCATATGCCACCCAATTTGGTCCATGATAAAGAAGTTCTGTTACTGGCAATTATGGCAGTGACAGTGGGGATGGTGGCATGGTAGTGAAGATAACAGGGACAATGACAGTGATCAGGGTGACAGTACTAAGCAGCAATTTGAGTTTTTAAAAATTTATTAAGTTCCCTTTATTTACTTAATATTCTTTGGTTCCTTAATACACAACATTTGGGATAAGTGACCAGAAATAAAGTGATTTCCATAATTCTGAGTACCCACTGGTGGCCCTACTCATAGCTCTAAGCATTCTCACATAGTAAGATGTTAGGAAGAGAACTTAGCTTTTCTTTATGGTGGTCCTTCCTCTCTACAGAAGGACCAGGTTTGACACATGTGACTGAGAGTGACCCACCATACCTATTAATTAATGTCTGTTCCAAGGCATGATACAGAAGGTTCTGAGGGATACAAAAGGAAAAACAGTTTTTTATTCTCCAAGAACTTACCAACAGTACTAAGTAGTAGAGGGTGAACTTCCGATGGATATGATGGGTTTATAAGAGGGAGAATTTAGAATAGGGAGCAATCACTGGAATTGTTTTTGGTTTTGTTTGTTTGTTTGTTTGTTTTTTAAGTTTTCTTGTTTTAGAGAGAGAGAGAGATGGGGGCGGGGAGTGGGGGGAGGCAGAGCAGTCTCCATAGTTGTATGTCATTAGTTGTTCAACATGGTTTCACTCCATACAGGTACAGAGCTGCACAGGGCCGGAACCGGCCAGGGGCCTCCTACATGAAAGCTCACCCAGGCAAGAACCAATCTGCCCCCCTCCTCCCCCTCCCCCCCAGCCCACATGGGAAGCACACCATGGTTTAGCATATGGATCCACATGGGCCAGGGCCGGGACTCGATCCTCGGACCTCGGGGCTGCAAAGCAAGCGCTCAGCAGCTTGAGCCATTCCAGCATCCCTAGATTTGGGTATTCTTATTGCCCTTAGTCTACCATCTCAGTCATAAGCTTTATTATATGGCAGTTATTTGCCTACTACACAGTTGTCTTCTTCATTGAAAACATGGGGCCAGATCTACTCATCTTTGTCTCCCCAGCAATTTGCACAGTGCTTGGCACTTTTGATAAATGTTTATTGAATGAATGAATGTGTAAATCCATGGAGGGGTGGGGATTAAGCTGGATCTCTAATAACATGTAGGAAACAGATATGCCAATGTAGGCGAGCAAGTGCTCCTGGTACAGGAAAGTACGGTTGAAGTAAATAATGGCTGTTCTGAAACAAATCTTGCTGGAATATAGGGCTCCATGGGTGAGCAGTAAAAAATAAGTGTGTTTATGAAGACGAGCCAGATTGTGGAAAGACTTGAAAATCAGTTTATAGAGTCTGGACTTTACCTTTAGGAACAAGCAAGCTGTTGAAATATTTAGTGTAGGAGAGGGATTTTAGGGGAGTATGGCATTAGGAATATTAACATCTAGATCCCAAGCAGAATGAACTGGTTAGGGGAGAACCTAGTGATAGAGAGGATACTTAAGGGGGTACTGCAATGGTCCAAGTAAGAAACGCTGATGGTCCGGTTAGAGTGGTTGGTGGTAGAAAAGGAGAAGAAGAAATAGATGCAACGAAACAAAATACATATGAGTAGTTTATTAAAATCAAAATTCTAAAAAACATTCTATGGATAAACCAGGTTAGGAGTTCTTAATCTCGCCATTTTTCAGCCGCTTTTATCGTATGAATACTTGTTCTGAGCACACATTTGACTGAAAATTAGAGAGCTGTGAAGGGAAGCTAGTAAATGAGTGCTTTGACCCAACATGTTTAGGATAAGGGACCAAGAGCCAGATTTCCATGATGGGATAGCTGTAGCTCTGCTCCCTTCAGCCTCTCCTCCTCTGCCTGAGAGCAAGCCTGCAAACAGCAGGGAACTTGACTTCCTCCAGGGAACTAAGGACTACACTTGATCTTGGATGGGGATTGGACATGGGAGAACAACCATTTCCTGCTGTCTCATAAACCACAGAATCCTCTTCTTCGTGGATTTAGTGAGATCCAAAGCTTGGTAAACAATTATATTTCCAGCCCTAAACTTTATGAAATGATCCCGGATGGTATAGAATGATGGCAAGGAATATTTCCTGGGCAAAACAGAGGGAAAGGGAATGGAACAGAAAAAAACAGTGGTTTTAGTCTGAAGGAACTTCAGTGGGGTGTTTTTTTTTTTCAATCCCAATTTTCATAAACATTTTTACTGTGGAGGTTTTAGGTTATATGGACAACAAAATAAGTAACATTCTAGACCATAACCATTCAGAAAACATTTTTGCAGCAGGGATACTATCATATTCATAATAAATACAACCAAACGCAAAGACATTCACATAAAGACATACTATGTATAACATTGAAATCTTAATGCAACCAAAAACTCTTATTTTTTTCTTTTTAAAAATGAACTCACACAAAAAAAGTGCAAATATTAATACTGTGTTTTGGACCTAAGCTTGAAGAAGATTCTACATCTTCAATTTGATATTCTTTTGTGTTCCCTGTCCACCTCAAGGATCAGAGTAGGCCTTCAATTTCCACACTTAACTGGTGCCTCAGGACCTCTTGAACAAGTTAAATAAATAATATCTATAATCCCCAAATTTAACACAATGTGTTGTTAAATGAAGAAGAGAATAAACCATTATCCTTTGTGTTTGAAGATGACTCTACTCATGGGGATCACTGATCCCGTGTGCAAGTTAAAAGGAGATGTGAATGACCTGCTCCTTTCCACACTGTAATCAAAGAGGTCTGGGCTAATTTTCAACCCTGTCCCCAAGATCCTTCTTTACATCTTAACTTAATAATAATGTCATAGCAATACTACAACTGCTACTGATGATGATGATGATGTTTTCAAGAATAATACTATAGGAGGAGATTTAATGAATATTTTGGTTGCTCTTTTATTAAAACCTTGTCAGTTGGGCAAGGATATTATTACCCCTATTTTCTGATCACTGGCCACCAAGGTCATCTATTTCCAAGAATATTTAAATTAAAACTGAAAGGGGCCTATTTAATTCCTCTTAAATATTAGTAAAATACTATTTTTGCATTGTTCCAATTTGATCTTAAATAGCTAATTGGTTTGTTTCCATCCCCAAATGACATCTTTCCATCCATGAAAAAAGCAAAGCAAAAACACAGCTTCCATTTTACTATTTGTTTTTTCATGCAGATTTTTAATGGTGATTTTATTCCAAACCCTGCACAAACATAAATACTGCATTAAAGGAAGATGAATTTATTTTGACCTTTACTGAAAATGCACTGTGAAACAAAGCACTTAAGCATTTATAGCCTATTAGACACTCACATTACCTACTTTCGTGTAGATAAGAAAGTCCTTCCCAGCAAAAGTAATGTTCGCAAGCAGAGCAGTTTTAGAGAGCACTTAACTGCAAAGCCAGAATCATGTTCTTCACTACGAATCTGTTTTGGGCAGTTTTATGTATCCAAGATCTTTGGAAATTAGGGAGTATGTAAAATATTACATTCAAGAAACACAGAGGATGACATTTTTTAATGTGTTTTGATAGAAATACAGGGAAGTACGCTTGGGAAAAACAATATTGATTACAAAGGAGATGGAGTACTTTGGGGTTCTGTTTCATTTCTCTATTAAAACAGTGTCTCCCCATTTCCTTTATGCAAAGAAATTGGTGGCATTGTTTTAGTCATTTTTTGTTAAAGGAGGGTTTCAATTTCTGTTTATAATTACTAATATACTGTCCCCTCAAAATAAAACACCTCTGCATAAACAGAAATGAGTATTTTTGTGGGGGTTTTTTTTTCTCCATATTTTTTCCTTAGTCCTAAGCCCCTGCCTGACTGCAGAGCTATTTCCTTCATCCAGATTCTCATGTCAGAGAGTTGAGATGTTAAACCACAGCAACCATGAAACTTTAAAATCCCTGATGCATGATGAATGGGTGCTGGGCAAAGCAGCTTAAAATCTATGCTTTTGCTTCTCTTTAAACACTTTAAATTGACAGCGCCATAGATCAAACATTTTTACTGAAAGGAGAAGCTTTGGCAATTTAGCTTAAACAAGTGCACAGTTACCATCATCTCAAGACCTCACCCCTCCACAATTACCCCTTCCACCTGGCGGATTGAGTGCATTTCTCATGGAGAGCAAGTGTGTGTGGTGTGTGCGTTCACACGCGCGCACGCAGTTATAGTGCAGGGCAGAGGCTCGAGCCGGTATAGCACCCCGGGCAGCTTGCCCCACCAACCCCCATCCCACTCATCCCCACACACCCAGGGTGAGCCCGCGGTCCCCATCGGCCGCCCAGGCAGCCGCGGAGCATGCGCTCAGGTCGCACCTCGGCCCACGGATGCTGCAGCCCGCCCCTCACCCTCTCTCCTCTTCCTCCTCTTCCTCCTCTTCCTCCTCTCGCCCCGCCCCCCTAGGGGAGCAGCGAAGTTGGCGCGCTGCCCATTCAGGCGTTCAGCGTCGGCTCCTCAGGGATCAGCAGGCAAAGTCAGAGTCTGCACAAACAGAGCTTTCAAATTCATAAAATTCATAGGATTTTTCACAAATGAATGAACACAATTTTCTACCAATTTCCTCATTATGCAAATATGCAAAATATCAAATTTAGGCCAATTAGGGTCTTCCACAGTCCCAAATTCACCCGTTTAAGCCATAATTGCAGAAACTATCAAATAATTACGGTCGCTAATTGGAAATATTTGTGACAGATACAACAAATTCTTGCACAAATTACATTTCATTCGAGGAACCACTGCGCGCCACTGAAATTTTATCGAAGTCTAATTTAACTTACATAATGAGTTGAATTGAGTACTTGTTATCAAATTTGAGCAATTCATAGCCCCGTAATGTGGAATGATCAAATAAATTAAAAGGGAATTTATTCAATATTTTGTTGTGATCCTTTTCTCGGAACCATTGCTATTTTGTAGGCGGCCCGGGGCGGGTGCCTGGTGTCACACAAGCCCTGCGGGGGCGGCGCGAGGAGGCGGCGGGGGACCGGGCGCCGGGGCCTCTGCCCCAGCCGGCCGCAGCCTCCGCGCCGCCCGCAGCCAAGGCCCACGCCGGCCCCATGCTCGGCTCCGCGAGCGCCCAGCCGTCGGAGGCCCGCTCGGCCCCTGGCTTTGTGTTATTTAATTGGAGGGGTCAGCGAATACTTCCGGGGGAAGTGAGACGCGTCCTCAAAGGAGCTGACTTCTGGAAGTGTAAACACATGCGCGCGCACTTGCACAAACGCCCTGCCGTGTACACGCACAGCGCACACGGACACACCCACACCGTATCCTCCTAGGCCACAGACGAATATACACTTGATCGTCCGCGCACGTGCCACCTACGGGATTACAAGCCCTCTCTTGCACACCCACCACACACTCTCCAGCATACACGCGCGTGCACACACGGGCCCCGCGCCACGGGCAGGCCTAAGCAAGCCGCGCCCAGCCCCGTGGCTGTAAGACCTACCCCGGCTCGGAAGAGGCAGAAGAGCGCCTCCTCCTTGTGCTTTCTTCCCTGCCGACCTGCCAAGGGTTAACTGCTGGGTTGGGGTCCTGCCAAAGAGGCGTGTGCAAGGTGTGTCTCATGGCAGACACACACACACACTCCAGATGGGGGAACGCCTCTGGCCTTGGTGTGTGTCCTCAGGAGGGGTAAAACTTGGGGCAATTTAATGTCAATCTAACCGGGAGCCTCCTTTGACACACGAATCCCCGCAGCCCCTCTGTGCACGTGCCCCGCACGTGGACACAAACACACGTGTCGCTGGGATCACTCTTTCCCGAAGGTCAGCCTCGCGGACAGGGCATTCGTTTTCCCTTTGCACAGTCGCGCGTTACCCACATTCACTAACACTTTTTTTCTTCCCCCAACTGCCTTGTGGCCTCGTTGGCGGATTATAAATGTCTCCTTCTCCCTGTGATTTGTTTAATCCGTGGAAATGGTGCTGGTCCTATGTAAACAAGCCAAGTGCGGAATGAAGGCAGTCACCCATGCGTGGCAAGCCTGCCTATTTGTCAGAAAACCTTCATAAATACTGAGCCGGGCTGGGCAAGGATGTGATGTCTCCATTTTTGCCAGGAAAGGGCACGAGGAAGACAAAGCGAGGCAAGGCAGCGTGTAACCTTTAAGGGACAGTCTGGGAACCCAGAGGCCCGGGAAGCTCCCGGGCTAATTCAGCTAGGGAGGATGCCTGAGGCCGGCTGCGACAGGAAACCAGGCCTCCAGGCATTTCTGTCCGTGGGAAGCACACAAATATGTGCCGCAGTGCTTAACAGGCACAAGAGGCCCCTCCAGGAGTGACTTCCCAGACACCGACATATCTCCAGTTGCAACCAGCACTCCTTATAAACCTTTCTGAATATTTCATTTCCAACCTCACCTGGTTTTATTCAAAACAGTGTCCCAGCTGCTGATACCTCTTGGTTTGTCAAAGCAGCCTGACAAAATTCTGCCCTGACCCGTCCAAATTCTGCCCACCTTCGACGACATGTGGACCTGTTCCCAAACTCACCCTTTTACCTTTTTTTTTTTTTAAGAACAATGCATATGTAGCTAATTACACACTCCTAACAAAAGCAGCAATTACTGCCTGTAATTATCATAGTCCTTATTTGGAAAAAATGTGAGAAAATGTCGAGTATTAAAACATGAAAGCAGCTATTAATCAAACCTTTACACCTTCTTTAACTCAGGCGTAATGGTGGGTATTATCATAAATCTACTCTGATAGTAACACAAGAATAATGAGTTCAGTAATGATAGCGATGATGATCATAATGATTTTAACCAACAAAGAATGGTGTAGATTTATTGCTAATAATGTGGTACAGGAATCTCTTTCATTAAAATTACCTATGTGTGTTCTCACTGGGGTAACGTGTGTGTATGTGTATGTGTGTGTTGCCACCTTCTCCAGTGGCTAATTATTAAAGCTGATTGTTTATGGGGCATGACCTCCCTCTGAAAAGCCTTTATCTAAGTCCTTATCTGGTCTCAGGATCCTCCCTTTTCCCTTAGAAGAAAGATCCAGAAACTTGTTAACTGACTAGTACCCACTCCGAAGAGAGGGCCAGGATGGTTTGAGGTGGATATGAAAAGCCCAAAGCCTAGGAAGAAAGCAGATTTTCTCTGGCAGAACTACCCCTCTCCCCTCCCCCCACCCCCCACCCCCACCCCCATCTGCTTAGCTCTTCACCCCTCAGTGCCCATCAGAAAAGGTCGCTGTTGGGGAGGGGAGCATGACCTTGGACAGACCCTTCAGATCACAAGCTCAGCAGAGGTGCCTGGTTGGTTTGGGCTTTGACTGACACAATGGAAAGGTGAGGAAGATAGGGATTCTACTCTTTGAAACTCAGGCAGCTTTAAAACTTGCCTTTACTTTCAAAGTGAAGCAAAGCCCTCGGTGTAACCTGGGGCTCGAATTCAATAGGTGGTAGGGAGGGGGGTGAGCATGAGACTGTGATTGAAAGGAGGGCTTAGAGACCCTCAGCCCCTCACAAGGGCCAATGCCTTAGAAACTGACAAGCCAGGTGGAAAATACAACAAACAGGTGGAAGGTTCACATCACCTGACCACGTCCTTGTTTTTTAGTAAAATGAACTTGGCATTTGCTCTTTGCAAACATTCTAAAATTCTCAGAGATCCATGTGTTAATGTAAACTATAGTATTAAGTGTGGGGTGGGGGGAGGTTGGGGGGGATGTGGTTTTTTTGGACATATTGCTCCACTTCAGTGAATCTCAGGAGTTCAAACCCTAAATCCTAATTTTGCCCCTCAATTTTCAGCTCTAAGCTAATTCTCCAAAACAACCATAAATTCTATGAAGGTTATAAAAAGGATGCTCTGAAAGCTTGAACTCTCATAGATCAGTCAGAAAATCTAACTACCCTTTCTGAAGTCCCTGCCCAGGAAAAAAGTAAATACAGCTATGTTCAAAACCTGGAGACATACTCAGTGGTTTTCATATAGTAGTCTGATAATATTTTCCTAATGCCAACCAACCTTTTCAATTAACTGTAAAATTCTAACGGTTATGGAGTATGGAATACAGTGGTGACATAATTAGGACTTATACATAATAAATAATACATCTGTAGCATTTTAACCTCCACTACCAGTAATGAGATCAGAGTGTGGGCCAATTAACTACAGCGACTTTTTTTTTTAACGAAGGCACTATAAACACACTGGTTTTAAGTGTCCTAATTAGTAACTTGCTCATTAATTAACTTTCTGATTAATTGTGTAGCAATCTAATTTGTAGATGAGCCACTTAAAGAGTGATACCTTGTAATTCTTTCTTCTGTCTTTAAAATTCGCCGGTAAAATGTGATTTTGTATCCATCTGGCCTCTTCTTAGTTGTAGAAATGTTCTGCTTAGAAGATGCTGTGAGTTTAGACTAAAACTAAATTTCACTCAATCCTTCCCTATCTGGACTGGAGGCAGAGGGTTGGTGGCCAGGGGTTGCGCTGGGGCAGGAAATCGCAAAATAATAGGAAAAAGTGAATAAAGGCCAAAATTACACTATACACTTGAGCCTGAAAACATTTCCTTCTTTCTTATAAAAAAGAGAGAAAACATTTATGCATGACTTTCATTATAAGAAATTCTCAAATTTTCATTATAAGAAATCTGAAACCCATTTTAGGGGAAAAGGAATAATTTTAAAAGAAAACTTATTGTGGCCTCCACACCCCTATCATGGACAAGCCCAGGGGATAATTTAATGCAGTGGACAAAGGGCTAATGGCCGGTTTCAATACAGGCCGCCTAACACTGGAGCATCCTAGGGCTGTTCTATTAGCATCAGAAAGGGCTCGGGGTCCTGCTTCCACCAGAGCTATTGTTGCCCGGGTGTGTCGCCAGTCCCATCCTGCAGAAAGCCTTTAGCCCTGATGGCAGATGATTCTCTAAGTGAATAGAGATGAAGGCAGGGATATTAAGTGACTCTATAAAACATCCCGGACACAATTGTGTGATTGATGGAGGACAAAGTGGGAACAGCAGGACACAGGATCCTGGGAGAAGCAGCCTTGTCAATGCGAGAAACCCATCTCTGGAAACAGCTTCTCCTGGAGGAGTTTGCAGTCTATTTGTATGAGTAATCAGCGGGGCCCCCTCTCTGTCAGCCCTGTTTACTCACTGATTTTCTCAACAAGACAACCATTGACACTGGATGGATGGGGCTAATCTGGCGCAGAACTGGCGGCTTCGCAGAGGCTACAGGTCGAAAATAGAGCGCGGTGCCAGCTTCACCTCGCCTAATCTAGCGGCTAATATTTATTAGAGCCAATTTATACCGCTGCTCTCTCAAAGAGCAAGGAAGGCCCGGGTGCAATTAATAACATGGGCAATAACCACAGACAAACAAATAAATAAGGTTTTGTGAACTGTTTGGTTGGTTTTCAGAGAGGATGGGAGGGGGAAAGGTTGGGTTTGCCACCTGGAGCTGGAAAGTGGAAGTAAAGGTAGCCGTGCAGCCCCCGAAGAGGGGCTGTCTCCTTGGCCCCCTTTTTCAATCTCAGAGCAACAGCCCGGCTGCAAAACTGGCTTGGAAATGTGCACAAATGCATGTGATTCCACTTGCATCTCACAGAATCTGTGAAAAGACACCTGCCCGAGCAGGTAGAGGTGCGTGGACACACTCCTTCTGCAGATCCACGTTTTATGCTCACCCCCACCCCGGGCAGAGGGAAACACACGTCGCCCGCCTTGCACTGTGCTCAGCAGCCACGGAGAAGGGTGGCTGGTGGCTGGCTGGGAGCTAAGCGCTGGGGAAGTGGGGGAGAGGAGAAAATGCAGATGGAGCACCAGGCAGGGAGACTACGAGGTCTTAGCGGCTGCAAATCTCTCCCTTCAGAATTGATGTCCTCGTTGGTCCAGTTATTGAACCTACAAAGTTTGGATGTTTAACAGGATTTTGTCGGGCCCCAAACTGGAGAGACACAGAAAGACAAAGTGTGTGCGTGCGTCATGGGTCTTGCAGCCCGAGTAGGTTATCAAGTTGCGAATAGGCGCGCGTTGCAAAAGGCTGGTAGGAAGCGGCATTGTTCTGAAGCGGGCGCGGTTGCAGCGCGCGCTGCTGCCACAAGCGCTGACCTCGCCGCCGCCGCCGAGGCCCGCAGACCACAGGCTGCGAGGAAGGGGGCCCTCTGCCCTCGCGCTGTGGTCTCCCCACTCGCCCTCCCGACCCCCTCGGGGCCGGCGGGCGGCCTTGCCTGGCTAATTGCTTGGCTCCCTTCATGCACACACCTCCACTAATTTTACATTTCTCATTCTGCGGGTAGCTGGGAAGCGGCTCAGGGAATACGGTTCTTTCTCTTAGCTACCGCATGAATACAGTGAGTGGTGGCCGTTCAGGCCTCCCTGGTCGGGGGTTGTGGTAAATTAGCCGCTTGGCTGTATAATCAGGCATTCGCCATTGAGGCCACAGTGTTGTATTCGTTAACCAGGTGAGATTTCATCATCTAATGGGTTGGGCAGTGTGACCGAGCTGCTAAGTTAGCAATTAAACTTCACAAATATCATTCGATTGCATTTTACTTTCTTTATTTTTTTTTTCTTTTACAAGCCAGAATCAGGTTACCCCAGGCATTAAAAAAAAAAAAGAAAGAAAAGAAAAAAAGAAGGCCAAAAACGTATACAACTAAGGGAAATGCTTTCTTTGTGAAACATAAATGGACAGGATAGCTAAACACAGTATTTTAATTTTCTTATCCTATCGAATCCAGTCCTTGTGGTTACGGTTCTAGGTGTGTAGTAGAGGTAGTGATTCTGACCAGCCAACGCCTCCAAAGGCAGGGAAGGACTATGTGTAAAATATATCATATTCGATAATAATCTCATCTAGAACCTGAAAATCTGGGAAATAATAGAGATATGTCTCTTCGGGCCCATTGTTTAGATTTATCATTGTATTAAAGATTTGGAATCATAGAGAAAAGGGCCAACACTCAGGTAAAAGGTTCTTTCAAGCCTGTCACAGCTGGGGGGGGGGGCAGCCCCCTAGTGCCTGTGGGGCCGGAGCTGCCTGTGTCTCCACCTGGATCCTCAAGGTGTAGCCATGTCAGTGGGGCTGGTTACTGTATATTCTGGTATATTAGGAATCCTACTTAGACTTTCTTACTGAAAACAGGGTTAAGCTTTCCCTTGATGGTGAGAATGCCCTGTGTCTGTAGGTATGTGGGATAAACAGGGGGTATCCATGCTAGAGAGGCAGACAGTGCAAGACCAAGTAGATTTTCCTGAGTGTTACATGCCTAAATGAAAACATAACAGAAAATATTATTAGCGGTAGCTGCCGACACCAGGGACGCAGGTTAAAGTATTTTTCATTTAATTTGATAGTGAATAAAGCACTTAAGGCACTTGATGATTTATTGATCAAATAGAAATCAGGCGCCAGACAACAGCTTCTTATTTAATCCCCATTCACACGATTAAAAGCCTCGTGAACTTTTTTTTTTTTTTTTTACAATTTGCTCAGTAAGCTTTATGCTATATAAAGAATAAAAAGGACGGTTCTTCTGACCTATAAATCTCTCCTTTGGCTAATATGAATGACTACGGGGCACGTGAACCTCCACTGAACTGTAAACACTGTTTTAATGGACAGTAATGGCCCTATGATTTTTAGCTATTGTTCCAAAATGACTACCATGTTTATTGCCGTCATTAAAAATGAATTAAAGAGTTATGGAAGTCCTCCATAATGAGGACTCCAGCCGTTTATAAGCGGGGGTACTCGTCCCCCCAGCGCACTGCGAGGTTCGGCTGCTCGGGGTGGCACGGGCTGGGGGACACCTACCCAAGAAGGGGTGTTGGGGAGGGGGAGGGGCAGAGTCTTTCTCCAGGAGGGACAGGTGAGGGCCTAGCGGACAGAGCGGAAGCAGGAGGCTACGCAGCAGGGGACAGGAGTCCAGAAAGCCCAGCCAGCCTGGGGCATCCCGCGAGGAGGCGCGCGCGGGGGGCTGGAGACGGGAGTTGGGGGTCCCGGGTGGAGCAGGGTGTGCCTCCTTGGCTTCGTGGGGGCAGCGACCCTGGAGGGAGGGAGGCATCAGGTGGACCGAACGAGCTGAAGAGAATGGGACAGGCGGCAGGAGGCTGGGCCCCAGAAAGCGCCCCGGGACAGAGCGGGGGCGGCGGGGCCCCCGATCCTTCTGCCCCCCACCCGCCCCCCGGCCCCCGCACCGGGCGGCCCTCGTGGGGAAAGCGCTCAGCAAAGTTCCGCGGAGCCCGTGCACTGTTCTCCGAGGGGTCCCCGGCTGGAGCCTGCACGTTTCTCTTTGCATTAGCAAAGCCCAAAGTCATCCAGTTTGCGCTAATCACCACAATTAGTCCTGAATTATCACCGGACTCTGACAGACGTTCCTTGTAACTCTCTTTTATTTCCAACAGCCCTAATCAGCCGCTCTCATTACAAACGCTGATTAAACTGCAAATTATCCAGCAGCGGCCCTGTTCCCGTCTACCAGCAGCTCGTTCAATATCAATTAAGGCCGAGCAGCAAAGCCTGCAGCCTCCGAGAGCTTCCAACTGCCTGATAGTGGCACTTATTAGTTTGGAAAACTAGGAAAATACTAATAATCAACATCCAAGGGGAAAGAGGAGGCAACCAAACAAAAGGAAGGCAGGAACCGCAACGGGAGACAGGAGCAAGCGCACCGCCCGCCCCTCCCCCACCCCACCCCAGCCCCCCTCCCGGCTCTGCCCCTCCCCCACCCCACCCCACCCCCCCACCCCGGCTCTGCCCCTCC
>PVKE010032979.1:0-18173 GCA_004027555.1 Craseonycteris thonglongyai
AATTCTATATAAGTTGAATCATTCAAAACACATTTTTTTGGTCTTGCTCTTTTAATCGGCATGATTGTCTTCTAATTTATTGTACTTGTATAAAAACCCACTCTTTTTCATTGTTAAGTAATATTCCATTGAATGGATATACCAGCTTTGTTTATCCATTTACCTATTGATGGCATTTGGGTTATTTCCAGTTTTTGGTGATTATTAGGCTGACCAAACATCCCATTTTATTTTATTTTATTTTATTTATTTTTTTTTTTTAATTTATTGTTAAATTTGGTTGGTAACAATTAGACAGTTTACAGATGTACAAGTCCACCTCACATCATTCATGCATCGTATTATGTGCCCATCACTCAGTATCAGTTCCCCTTCCATCACCTTATATCTAGTGCCCACTCCCAGCTATCCTTATTGAATGCTCAGGATATGTGAGGGGTGGAGCCAAAATTCAAACCCTGGTTTGACTCTATAGGTAAGGTTGCTTCTCTATTCTCAACCCTAGACTGCCTCTTAACCAATGAATGTCAGCCAGCCAGATTTTAACTATTTGGTTGTAAAAATTTAGACCAGAAAAGGACCCCAGATGACCCAGTACAACTCCTTAATTTTATATGTTGAGAAACATTTATTTGCTTGAGGTGACGTGGTTGGTTATTGGCAGGATCAGCATTAAGTCAGGCAGGAAGGTCACAGAATGGGGGTTGGGAGAGGAGTGCAGTTTAGTGAACTATACATGACCATCCCCCACCCTTTCCTTTAGAATCTTTAGAATTTCTGCTCTAATGAGTAACTCACTAAAGATACAATAGTTCTCTTGGACTTTTGGGGAGGGAAAAAGTTGAGGACCACTATTGTCTATTATCAGCCAGGAGAAAGGATTATAAATGAAACTCTTCTTGGGTCTCCCATAGAGTCCACTAATCTGCCATTATCACCATGCCCCTGCCTTTTGGCATTCAGAAGTCAGTGCCAGCATTAAACCTCGTCTCTATTACAGGGCATTTGGAGCCAGTAAGGGAAGGGGAAGTATAATAGCTCACCTTTTTTAGTGCTTGGATGAGAAGGAGAGGGAGAGGTGTGTGCTGAAGTGGTGTGTTCCTCAGGGTCCACTTTTGCTTTTTTGGTTAATATGCCTCACCAAGAATGAAGAAGAGTGCAAAAGAATTCTGAGAATTTATTGGGAAGAGGAGAAAATAAAGAAATAGAAACAGAGTAACTTTGAGGATGCAGAAAATATGGGAAGCAGTGTTGTATAAGCACATACACTTGTGCACTGGATGAGAATACTTTCCAATATGAGGTTAAAGAGTACTTTATAATAATTGCAAAAGTGTGATTCTATTTGGATGTGCTTCAAATGATTGGTTTTATCAGTTAAAACTTCACTTTTATGGTACTGATTTGTAATTTAAAGAAAATACATGGTTTTTTAATTACAAGAAATTTTCTAATTTGAGTTTTTATGATTTCTTGTGAATCTTTGAGAATTTTTTCCTTCTGAAAGAGGTCTGAACTTACTCACGTTTAAGCATTGTATAAGAAGGTAGGAATCCTAAGTTCTTGTCTCATCTGGGCTAATGAATAAGTGTGCTTAGCCCTCTGAGTGTCAGTAAAATGAGCCCTTTCTCTATAAAATGAGAGGATTGATATATGATTGCATTATTTTCTAGCTCTGACATTCTATGATGCTCTAATGGTATAGCTCCATGCAAAAACAAAAACAAACAAACAAACAAACAAAACCCACCAGGGTAGTATAGGATTTAGAGGCTCTTTTCCATTTATATTTAACACTTATATATCCTTCCTTTCAGGTAGCAATGGGCTTCTTTCAAGTTGGCTTTATTTCTGTCTACCTCTCAGATGCCTTGCTGAGTGGATTTGTCACCGGTGCCTCCTTCACTATTCTTACATCTCAAGCCAAGTATCTCCTTGGGCTCAGCCTTCCTCGGAGTAATGGTGTGGGCTCACTCATCACTACTTGGATACATATCTTCAGAAACATCCATAAGACCAATGTCTGTGATCTCGTCACCAGCCTTTTGTGCCTTTTGGTTCTTTTGCCAACCAAAGAACTCAACGAGCACTTCAAGTCAAAGCTCAAGGCACCAATTCCTACAGAACTCATTGTCGTTGTGGCAGCCACATTAGCCTCTCATTTTGGAAAACTAAATGAGAAATACAATACCAGTGTTGCTGGACATATTCCCACTGGGTTTATGCCACCCAAAGCGCCGGACTGGAACTTAATTCCTAGTCTGGCCATAGATGCAATAGCTATGTCTATCATTGGTTTTGCTATCACTGTGTCACTTTCTGAGATGTTTGCCAAGAAACATGGCTACACGGTGAAAGCTAATCAGGAAATGTATGCCATTGGCTTTTGCAATATCATCCCTTCCTTTTTCCACTGCTTTACTACTAGTGCAGCTCTTGCAAAGACATTAGTTAAAGAATCAACAGGCTGCCAAACCCAGCTTTCTGGTGTGGTGACAGCTCTGGTTCTTTTGTTGGTCCTCCTGGTAATAGCTCCTTTATTCTTTTCCCTTCAGAAAAGTGTCCTTGGTGTGATCACTATTGTAAATCTCCGGGGAGCTCTATGTAAATTTAAGGATCTGCCCAAGATGTGGAGGGTTAATAGAATGGATACAATTGTTTGGTTTGTTACTATGCTGTCCTCTGCTCTGATAAGTACTGAAATAGGCCTGCTTATTGGGGTTTGTTTTTCTATGTTTTGTGTCATCCTCCGCACTCAGAAGCCAAAGAGTTCATTGCTTGGCTTGGTGGAAGAGTCTAAAATCTTTGAATCCATGTCTGCTTACAAGAACCTTCAGGCTAAGCCAGGCATCAAGATTTTCCGTTTTGTAGCCCCTCTATACTACATAAACAAAGAATGTTTTAAATCTGCTTTATACAAAAAAACTCTCAACCCAGTCTTAGTAAAGGCAGCTCAGAAGAAGGCAGCAAAGAGGAAGATCAAAAAGGAAACAGTGGCTCTCAGTGGAATCCAGGATGAAGTTTCAGTGCAACTCTCCCATGATCCCTTGGAGCTCCATACCATAGTGATTGACTGTAGTGCAATCCAGTTTTTAGATACAGCAGGGATCCATACGCTGAAAGAAGTTCACAGAGATTATGAAGCCATTGGCATCCAAGTTCTACTGGCTCAATGCAATCCCTCTGTGAAGGATTCCCTGGCCCGAGGAGAATATTGCAAAGAGGAAGACAGAAGCCTCTTTTATAGTATATATGAAGCAGTGGCTTTTGCAGAAGAAACTCAAAATCAGAAAGGACTATCTATTCCCAATGGTCTGAGTCTTTCCAGTGATCAACTGAATAAGGATATGGAAGCAAGAATAATGTCTAGCCAATAGGTTAAAATTTCAAGTGTACAAGCAGCTATTGGCTAGACATTATTCTTCCTTCGAAGCTGATGGTCTTTGTAGATACCCAAATGCAGTAGAGCTTATAGTTAGTCAGAATCGAAAAGAAGAAAGTATTGTAGCTTCAAACCTTCTTGCAGATATGAGGTATTCTTAGTTTTAAATATACCGGTATATTGAATTGAACTGTGAAGTAGCCCTAAAATTTAATGCCCATCCTCTTTTAGGAGATAGGCACTTGGACTCTTCCTTCTCGAGGAGGTTAAGGGGTAAAGTTGGCATTTACATGCGAAGTGCTGCAGCCTACATGACATGGCTCTTTGGAGAGAGTGGGAAGAAGGCAGGGAACTAAAGCTGTGCCTGCTCTTGTACCAGCAGATCCAGAAGCTTCTGGATCACAAGGTAGTAACTACATACGTTTGCTCTTATTTATACTTCTCCATACCTGATCTTTGTTCCGCAGACGGCAGAAGGATCTCTGCCTTTTCATAGGAAAGCACCATTCCTTTTCTTAAAGCAGGGAACCATGGGCACAGTCTCATCAGGAGTCTGATGGCGGGCATGTTTGTGAAATCCTACCAGCCAGCTTCACATATGATGGGGTTTTTTTGTTTTTATTATTTTTATTTTTGAACTGAACTAGGGGCCTCACCGCATTTGGGAAGCATACCCCAGTTCAGCATGTGGGTCCACTTGGGCTGGAGCAGGGATTCAGTCCTCGGTCCTCGGGGCTTCAAAGCGAGTGCTTAACCCGCTGAGCCATCCCTGCTTTCCCTACATATGATGTTTTTAACCATGTCTTTTTTTAAGGATAAGAAAGTAATCAAAGAGCTCTTCATAGTCAGCAAAAATAATGGGAATCCTTCCTATCTTTTCTGTGATCTCTGTCCCTATTTCTGACTATTTCTCTACCATTAAGCTCTATCTTAGCTGTCGGTCATTTAGTGTATTTCCCATGGAAACTGCTATGTCTGATTACCAGTGACAAGCTTGCCAATTTAGAGGAAGAATGCTGACTCTGTAATTCTATACAGCATTTTAAATAAGTCTGAGGCAAACTGTTAAGGACATATTGAAAATAGGAATGATTGACAGTTGCCCTTAAGAATTTATTTACTTAGCAGTGAATATTTTTTCCTTCCCATGGCATTTTAGCAAGGGTCTGTTGGGGATTTACAGTTTTTTTTCAAATAGAAGCTACTGTTCATCTTTTCTCTGCAAGAAAAATTTATTGTAACCAGAGGAAAAGAATGCACAGAGCTTCCAAAAGAACATCAATACTTAATTTGTAGATGTTTTAGTGAAAACAAAGCTAATGCTTTCTGCCATGGACCCTATTGATTTACAGTAAATATTGATGACAGTGACAGCTTTTAACTCTTTGGGCTACATAAAATTATTATGTAAGAGGCTTTAGAAGCCTTACATTCATACAACCCAATTATTGATTATTTATGATAGCTAGCCACAGGTTGTGGCTACAAGAAGAGTTTCATTTGAAAAGCAAGAATGTCTGATATTGAAAGCTCATAGTTCTGTATCTGAACCTTGAAGGTGAGGGGAAAAAAATAGGTTTTCCAAAGTTAGAACTAGGCGACTAATTTATGTGAGACTGAAACATTTAGCCACACCACTTAAAACAAACATAGTATTTGCAAAGCACAGAATCACTTTTTAACCTGCTCCGGCATTCTAAACAATTTAACTATTTATGAGCAGCAAGCCCTATGTGTAGGGCAACTATTGGAGTTGGACAGTTTTAAACATATTTAGCTCTTTTGTTGGCACCATTAATTGTAAATGTTGCTTTTCTATTGGTAGAGCTCTGCCCATCTGTGGGCAATGGAAAATACACTTCTGTTATTAAAGCAGTTTCTCAGTATAAAAGCTGGATGTTTTTAAAGTGACTGACATCATGATTAAATGTAATAGTATCCTGAATTTTGACATCCTTTTAGAACTTAAGTCTAGAATTTTAAAAATGTTAACTGCTGTTTGCATTTGTAGTTTTTTTGGTTTGTTTTTAGCCAATATTTGCCTTTTCTATCCAGTTTTATAAATAGTAATTGTAAAAAATCTTAATATATTGGTCAATCATTTGTTTTAAATCCCACTTGTCTCCCTCCCTTAAGTTAGGTTTGAATCCAGACCATTATAGATGTCTGATGCCATGTGACAGGGTAATTAGTACATGTTTAACACAACTCTGTGATTTATCAAACACTTCTACAGGAACAAAAAAGAAAAGTCAGTCCAAAGAATTTGAAAAATCTCTTAGAAGAATGGTATAATAGGATTTGACCTTTACCTGACATTTCTCTCCACAGGTGGATATAAACAGTTCTGGAGTTTTATGTAATTAGTAGATTCTTGAATTGTGTTCTGGTTTGTACTTTTCTCACTCATCCACCCAAGCAAACAAGGTAGCCAGTTGTAAAGACACTTAAGATTTCACTAGAATTTATATCTCACCCTTTCTACTTTTGTTGACGTCTGCTTATACTTATTTACACATTTAAAAAAATTTTTTGATTGCCAATAGAGTAGACTCTCAGTTAACTGGCACCCACAGAGATTGGTAAATGCTGGATAAATGTAAGTACACGTTCCGTTAACTGGAACTCAAGCAACTGGCACTCTTAAACAACTGGCATTTTGGGAGTGCCAGTTGTTAGAGTTCTGGTTAACAGAGAGTCTACCGTATTTAAGGAATTAATCCTGAAACCAAAGGCTAAGTCATCAACAAAACTAATATTTTCATTTGCTTTATTATTAAAGGCTTTGGTCTTTTCGTTCATTAGATGATATTTTACTAACTTTACTGATATAAAAATACCTTGCTTATTCTAAACTTTATGAAGTGTTTTCTCATTGCTTATTGACAAATGTACAAAATTCTTAAATATTTTTAAATGATTACTTAATTGAAATATAATGTGTACACTCTTAATGGTTAAAACTCTTACAACTTTATTCATCTTTAGGTTTGTTATAATCAGAGGGGTAGAGTACGACAATGCACAAAGAGATTAGGTTCACATTCTCAAAAGAGGAGTGAAGGGAAGAGACCATTGAGAAGACTGTATCTGACCAAACAAGGGAGAAAAGAGAGGGCCTCAGTTGAATAGGATCCAATCCCTGGTTATTAGCCTCATACAATAATAGTAGAGGGGTCAGGATTAGGAGTCATGCCTTAGTTTGAGAGCAAGGTCAAAACTAGGTTCTGTTTCTAGAAGGGGAGGGGCACATTCACCAAAGATGAAAGAGCTGAGGAGCATGCAGTAGCCAGAGGTGGGGCAAAAGCCCAGGTTACCTACACTGAAGCACCAGGGACTGTAGTACTATGTACCTCTGATGGTGGTAAAATCGACAGGTGTCTAGGTGACAATTATTTTTAAAATTTTTAAATTAGGACCAAAAGAAAACAAGATTTGGGTAGTCTGACTTAGCTTTTAAACAGTAGTAGACAGTGAAGCCAAGTTGTTGGTAAATTCACAGTATGATAAAGGATCTTTAAACGTGTATTGTACTCATATTCTTGCAGTTAGTCATTTCAGGACACATGGTCTGGATGTTAGCTCTGATCTTAATATAAAAATGAGAAAAGGGCTGTAATGAATTTCTTGGGAACTTACAGTTGAGTCTAGGAGTTACAATGATAAATCAAGGTCTGATACTTATTGTTTTTAATGAATTGTTTTCATCTATGTAGTACTATAGAAGAGCTGTAGGTTCTTTTTGCATCAATGCAGGTCATACCTCAGATACTTCCTGAGGACTTATGCAGGAGTCTAGGACCCTGTGCCAGGTGCTGGGACTATGGTAGTAAGTCCAGTAGGTGGGCTGTATGGTAAATTTGGGTGATACATAGGGGCACTTGGAGGTGCTTTAAGGAGGAGCTGAGCTGAGCTGGATTGAGGTCTGAGCAGGCAGCAGGCAACAAGGCAAACAGGGAGGCATGGATGTTCCCAGTCTGTTCAGGAAATGATTCCACAGTGACATGGTTAAAACCCAGTCAGTAGGATTGAGACTATGCTTAATTTTTCTGTTCTTTAATGTTTCTCTCTTTTTTCCTTCTGTTCTGATGTCTTCTTTACCTGTTCTAGCAATGCCTTATTTGAAACTAAGCTTAAAAATTGTAAAAGGAGGAAATTGAATCTAGAAAGTTTTTAGGCTTTGAAGTAATTTGGCCTTTTATTTTATTATTATTATTATTATTTGGGGGGTATAAAGATTTTTGGTATAATGATGAATGGAATCATTAATTTGAATGCTAATAACAAGAATGAAAATTATGTAAAAGGCTGAGATAATACCCAGCTGGTCTATTATCATAGCCTATTATTAAAGTAAAATACTAGTGAAATACTGTAAAGGTACGGTACCTTTTTTTTTTTTAATATTAGTAGCTAGGAATGGAGAGTTTGCATGAGAGAGTGGGAGAGATTTTTTTTTATATAAGGTAATTATTATCCTGATAAGTACTATTTTTTTTAAGTGTTTTTCACCTTAAATTGTAAAGTAAAACATGTTAAATAACAGGAAAGTTAAATAAGCATTATATTAAATAGTGGAGTTTTTTTTTTTTTGGTGAGTATTTTCTTTTTCTCCTAGTGATGTAAAATAGGAAGGAGATACTGAATTATAAAAACCAGAATAATGCACACCAAATGCCTTTACTGGAAATACTATGTTTGTAACTCCACAGTGGAACCATATATAACCTTTCTTGGCCTTGAATTATGACTCTCAAAAAGGCCAAATAATTACAATCTTATTAAATAATACCAATGACTGAATTTCTAACTGAACGTTTTTCAGTTGGCAAATAGATAGGCAGCCTAAGCCAGAAAGGATTTTTAACTGCATGTTTAATAAAATTATTTTAAGGAGTTCTCTTCCCCGGCCACATCCCCCATCCCTAAAATAATGATACCTGATGTCAAACAGCTCTTGCCTTTTTAATTCAAATCAGTTGGGAAATTGCTTTTTGAATTCTGATGCTGCTATAATTTCTCAAAAATTAATGTGAACAAACCAATCTATATAAAATGCTACCTTTTTTGTCCCCTTTGCAATTTTATATACCACCCAAGGCAATATCAAGGTGACAGGTGAATTAGCTCAAATTCTCAATCTTGTCTGTTCACTAAAAAAGAATACTGCCTCCTCCCTCCCCCCCCCCTTATTATTCAAGGCCAGTGACTTTTAGGAACATGTTTATACAACATATATCTTTTTTAATTAAAGCAAGTGCCTTTAAGCTATTGCACATAAATCATGCTTAACCCTCTATGAATGAGGATGAGTTATTGATGGATTGCAGGAGGGGAAGCTGGTTAATAGCAGATCCTTTTCTCCTGGAAAGATACATTCATAATATTTACTATGTAAGAACCTATATGTGTTGAGATCTAGAGGTGTCACTTCATTTGTTTGCTAATAAATTGTTATGCTAATAAAATATTACTCTGTGTCTAAATTATTTAAGTGCAAGGAGGATTCTAACTAAGAAATGCATTTAGGTTACCAGTGAGCTTTAAAATAGCATCTCTTTACCTTTGGAGAAAAATTCATTAACTTTTACCAACTGTGCTGTGACAAAAGGATCTGTCCTTCTAGAAAGCCATAAAGCACAAAGAAACCCAAGTCTTTCCTTTTTGCTTTGTGGTCTTTCCTGAGGAAACATTTAACCCTTTGGGGACTCATTTTTCCCATCAGTGAATAGGTGTGGACTAAATCACTTGAGGATCCTCTAACTCTCATGTTGCATGACTCCTATTACTGTGTTGGAATCAGAAAACCCAAATCTGACTCATGTTTTACTACTATCTGACCTCTGAATTTTGGTAAGTGAATTTTGAGCCACATTGTTTTTCATCAGTAAATTGAGGCTAACAGCTCATATCAACTGAGATAATTGGGAATAGAATTCCTAACTGGACACAACACTTTGTGAGGAATAATCTGTACCCCTATCTCCCCAATCCTGCAATGAAGCCTCTCCCCAGATGTCCTCCTCTTTGTACATTTCTTAACTCTGGAAGAAGTAGAAGTATGGGTAAGGGTTAAGGACAATTTTCAGTCTTCCTTTTACAATACTTTGTTGTCTTCCCTCTCAATCTCTACCATGCTAGAGAAATCAAACAAGTGGCTGCTCCTAAGGTTTCTTTCGTTGGCTAAATTGTCTCCCTTATGTAGTCCACTTCTGTCTTCTGGTGGTCAGGATATGCTACTACATTCCACGTCAAAGAACTATGGCCTCAGGTAGCACAAACAGTTCTTTAACTATTCTGGAGTTAACAAGTCTGCAACTCTGGAATTACATAATCTGAGCCTATTTGTCCTTTTGTATTATGGTTTTCTGGAAATGTTAAGTGAAATTGCTTGACATATAATAGGCAATCAATAACTCTTAGCTTCCTTCCTTTTTAATTAAAGAGCCTTGTTAGGAACAGGGCAAAGAAAACTCGTTGAGTTTTATCTATTGATCAGGCTGCATGATTCCAGAACACTGAACCCCAAGATCTGTTAGTGAAATAAAGGGCTGGTAAGGAAGGTCCGTCTTTAGATGGTACTGTTAAAGTTATAAATAGAGATGGACAGTAATCACGATAGCATTAATAGAACACTTAGTCTGTGTCAGGTACACACCTTTTTATTCTCATGCCAGCACAACTAAGGTAGTTGCCTACTCCCAAGAATATTGGCCTACAGAGTAGCTTGGTCAACTGGGGCAAAGCCAGGTCCTCAAGTGGGGTTGGAGGGACCAGAGAGGCAGGGAGAAGCCAGAGAGGGCCTGATGAAGACAGCAAACTAAGAAGTAATAATATCAATCTCTTTTAGTTTAAAAACCAAAGCATCAAACAAACAAACAAAACCCCTAATGTACAATAGAATCAAAGGTTTAGCCAATGTAAACCAGACTGCAAAAGTTCTCTCTCTTGGATATGATTTCTAAATTTATCAGAATCTAATTCATACAGTATGTTAAATGAGTCAAGAATATAAGACTTCTTTTAAAAAAATGTTTAAGCACATATTTACTGAATACTAGTTTACACATAGCACTTAGACAAAACTTTCCATACTAAGGTCTTGTGTGCATAAATGGAGAATCCTGCAATGACATTCAGTGGAAGGAAGCAGGTTTAACTCTATTAGAATTCTTCATTATCAGAAAACAGGTTATACTCTGGACTGGAATAATATTTGAGGCAATGATAGTCATGGAAAATTTCTGCAAATCCTTTTAAATAGAGGACAACTCTACCTTATCTCCAAGTCATTTTCTAATAGAATCAATGCTTCATACACCTTAAGTAGGTGGCCTTGACACATTACATATGTGTATCAATTTACACACAAATGTTTATTGAAGTGCCTATGATATGCCCAGCACAGTGCTAGGCACCATTAAGGTTACAAAAGACTGATTGGTCCCTGCTGTCATGGAGCTTACAGTCTTGTTAAAAAGCCATAGAACACTGGGAAAACATTAAGTGCTTAACTGAGTGATAGAAACAAGAAGTGCTGAGGAGCTGAGGGATAGAAGAGTTGTGAGTCTTCAAGAGAGGACTCTACCTTGGTAGAGAGCAGGACGAGGCATTCAGGCAAAGGCACACTAGCAGACATGAGTATGAAGTAAATAAAAGAAGACAATCGTTTCTGCTGAGGTAGCACACACTAAATTGTACTGAGCAACCAAGCTGGAAATGCAGGTTGTAGTGAACTCAAGAGAGTGCTAAAACTCATCTGAATAATCGTCTTATTTTTTTAGGCATTTTGAGAACCACCACAAACAAGTGGGCAGGGGAAATGGCATGATGCCAACAGATCCAACATGTGCAAAATGGGTATCAGAAAACAAACGTTAGGAGAAAGATGAAAGGAAGAAATTAGAAATTGTGTCAGTAATTCTGACACAAGATGATGAAAGCAATTAATGTGCTGACAATGAGACAGAACCACAGGATTTAGCCAGAAGACATTGTTTTCCTCCCCTAAGTGTTAAACATTCTAAATACAGTACTTTTAATTCAGTTATACTAGTGTGTTAAAAGGAAAAATATTTAAAACAAGCTCTCAAAAACATTCATTTAAACATGTTTTTTTGTGTTGTTTTGTTTAGTGTGGAAGCAGTACTTTCTGATTAATCTGCTTTATACATTTGTTTCAATTCAGTAACTACAGAAAGAAAAATAACTGATTGCTATGGGTTTCTGAAATAGCCTGAAGTAGGGAAAAAACTACACTACAACACTAACAGGTATTGTATGTACCTTCTAAAAATGAAACTAACATTTATCTGACTTATTAGGAATAGATACAAGGGTTATAAAGGATATTATGAATGCCTTCTCTATAGTAGAAAAACTTTTAATATAAATTTGATTATAAATTTGTATACTTTTAAATATAATAAAATCAACTCAGCTCTAGCAGGCTTCTCTGAAGAACACAAAGGAATAAAGGTTATTTGTGAAGTAGTTTTAGTGAAGGCAAATGTAGTATGCCCTCATCTTAATACATGGTACAGGTTGAATCCAGCTGTGGAGAGGAACTGTGAGTAATCCAAACAGGGAATGATCCAAACACTCTTACACAGCCATCCCTCTCCAAACTTTCCTTTCACCTTGTCTGGAAATTGAGAGGTACACTGGGTTATATGTTCTCTCCCATGATCCTGATTAACAGAATTCTCTGATATTGTACCCTTCCTCTAAGATCATATTATTTCTCTGTACCCCAACTCACTATTCATAAGCCTGAAGCACTGCAAGATGTTTTATGGATGGCTCATGTTAATTTTGGGGGCATAAATGTACCTCTACTGAATACTTAGCTAACTGGTGGGGAAGTCAAGAGAATAGCTAAGGAGGTTCTAAAGGTACCAAATTAGCAGAAAGGAGTTAACTGCTCTGTAGTAATAATAGATACTTTTTTTTTTTTATACAGTGGTAAGTATTCAGGTGGTCAGCTAAAGAAAGAAGTGCTAGACTCCAGCTAGACCAGTGGTTCTCAAAGTGTGGATCTCAAACCACATCAGTATCATCTGGGAACTTGTTAGAAATGCAAATTCTTGGGCCCCACGTATGACCCATTGAATGAGAAACTCTGGAGGTAGAGCCAAGTAAAGGGTTTAGAAGGCCCTCCAAGTGTTCTAAAGTGAGCTAAAATTTGGAAAACACTGAGCTAGATTTCTTGGGAAAAAGTTGGCTCCAGGCCCACAGTGTGCTTGATTTTCTGGTGGCTAATCCAGTACCGTAGTTTCCAAGCGTTTCTGCGCATTGAAATCACCTGAGAGCTCCAAAATCTATTAATGCCTATGATTCATTACCAGAGATTGTGATTTAGTTGGTCTGGGATAAAGTGTGGGCTTGGGAAATTTTTTAAAGATCCTCAAGTGATCCTAAGGTGCAGACAAGTTTGGGAGCCAATGGATTAATCAAAGGAGAACACATACGAGTCAAATTTCATTTCCAAATTTCATTCAAGGAAGTTTCCTGATTATTTCAGGGACTGGAATGCTGTTATAATAATACCGTTTAAAATTTAAGGGGAAGCCAGATGGCTCAGTGGGTTAGGCGCTCACTTTGCAGCCCCGGGGACCGAGGATCGAATCCCGGCCCCGGCCCATGCGGACCCATGTGCTGAACTGGGGAGTGCCCTCAGTTCAGTTCTCACAGGGGCGAGACCCCGGCCCAGTTCCTGCCCTGTGCAGCCCCGCCCACCTGTGGAATGAAACTATGTGGAAAAACCAATGATGTGCAACTGTGGAGACTGTTCTGGGCCCTACCCTTTCTCTCTGTCTCTAACTCTGTATCTCTCTCTCTCCCTCTCTCTCTGTCAAAAACAATAAATAAATCTTAAAAAAATAAATAAATAAATAAATAAATTTAAGTTCAGTATCCTATCTGAAGATATCTAAAGATTTAAAGATTCTTGTAAACTACATCTTCCAAAGTAAGCAGCAATATAATGCCCACATTATTTTATTTGGAGGAAATCTGTAATTTTGGAATCAACAAGTGTCACACTTCTCATTAAATATTCACCTATACCATTTAGCTGTCCAAAAAGTGGCATCAGGAAAGCCTACACAAGTGGAAAGGAACTAAGTTTCTGTACACTTGAGATGGCTTTTGTGATGGTGATTTTTGGCTGCCATGGTAAAGATGCATCACCCTCATCTTTACTTCCAGCTTCACCAGTATTTTCATCAGCTACATTGCCCTGGATGACTTGTGACCATCAGTTCCTGAGAGATGACGAGGCCATCATCTGCAGTGACAAAGTCCTGAAATTTTACTTCATTTGGGACACTGGTGGCAACAGCAGTATCTGGTTCACTGGCTGCTGCTGCTTTGTCAGAATCTGTCAATTCCATAGGGATGATGCCTGCCTTCTGCCAGCATTTTACCACTGTGGACTGCTTGACTGACCACCATGCCACAGCAGTCATGTCAATGGCCTGCCTGATGTCCACTTTTCCTTGATCCTCACTGCTGCTGAGCTTGAGGAGAATCAGTTTTACAAGGTGGCTCCTGAACAGCACTTTCATGGTATGAATTACACCAAGATTCAATGGCTGGAGGATGGCAGTACAGTTTGAGGGCAGATACCCCACCTGAATCCTTTCTAAGTGTGGAAGCATATTGTGAGCAGAGCAGTTGTCAATGAGCAGGAGGATCCGGCATTCTGCCCTCATCATCCTGGCATCCATTTGGAGCAGCCACTCACTAAACAGATCCTGCATCATCCATGCCCACTGGTTGGCTTGGTAATCACAAGGGAGTGAATGGACATTCTTGAGGCATTGTGGGTTGGTTGACCTACCAACAATCAATGGTCGTATGTTTTCAGTCCCTGAAGCATTGCAACAAAAGTGCTGTCAATCACTGCTTTGCTTTCTTTTTTTTTTTTTTAAGATTTATTTTTATTGTTTTGACAGACAGAGAGATACCGAGACAGAGACAGAGAGAAGGGGGAGGGCCCCAAACAGTCTCCATAGTTGTACATAATTGGTTTTTCCACATAGTTTCACTCCATAGGTGGGTACATGGCTGCACAGGGTAGGAACTGGGCTGGGGTCTCACCTCGGTGAGAACTGAACTGGAGATACTCCCCAGTTCAGCATATGGGTCCACACGGGCCAGGGCTGGGATTCAATCCTCAGTCCCCGGGGCTGCAAAGTGAGCGCTTAACCCACTGAGCCATCCCGGCTTCCCTGCTTTGCTTTCTTGCCCCTTCTAAAATGGTCCCCTTTAGCAGCCAGTGTGTGCTGGGGAAGCAACTGGAAAAACACTCTTGTCTCATGAGCATTAAAGATATCATCTGGACTATAGTCAGCAATCAGTTTTATAATTTTCCCTGCATGGCACTCATTAACCTTATCCCTACACCATTCATTAACCTGTCACTATCCTCTCTACAGACTGCTTTCAAAGCAATTCCGTGGCAGTCCCTAAATCTGTTCAACCAGCTCACACTTGCTTGAAAATTGTCATAGCCAAGCATGTTGGCCAAGCTTAGTGCTTTTTTCCAAATGACAGAACCAGTTACAAGAATGTTTTTGGCACAGATTTCTTGAAACTAAGCAAAAACAGCTTTATCACTGTCAGAGAGCATTCCTCATCCTTTTCTGCTGGGGTCCCACAGATGCCTCCCATACCTTTTTTTTATATTTTATTTATTTATTTATTTATTTATTTTGACAGAGGAGAGAGAGAGGGAGAGATACAGAGACAGAGAGAGAACTGAACTAGGGGAGCTCCCAGTTCAGCATATGGTTCCGCTCGGGCCAGGGCTGGGATTCGATCCTCGGTCCCCGGCGCTGCAAAGTGAGCGCCTAACCCACTGAGCCATCCCGGCTTCCCCTCATACTTTTTCTTCAAATTTGGCACAGTCCTTTAAGAATGTAGACAAAGTAGAAGGAGTGATACCAAATTCTTTTGCCACATCACCTTTCCTCTTGCCTGAGTCTACAGCTTCTACAACTTTCATTTTATCTTCCAGGGAGAACTGCCAATGTTCCTTGTTCCCCTTGTTTGCCATATCTGCAGAATGGGCCACAACTACTATGGCTGTGTCCGTTCCTCCTTGTGGTTTGTTTTGCCACAAGTGTGGAAAACTGAGAAGACAAAATGTGCTACCCATTAGGAGCCAAAGATAATGAATTCCCCCTAAAAAATAAGTTCAGATTTTTAAAAATCTTATTAGGAAATTATAAGGCCAAAGTCAGAATAAGATAGGATTCAGTCTACTGACTTCTTATAGAAATTACCTATATAGATTCGTAAAATGTTTGAAGTTGAAGACATCTTACAATTATCTAGTTTACTTACACTTTGAGCCTCTAAAAATAACAATGTCTGCTCTGTCTACTATGAGAATAGATTGAAATAACAGATAGTAAAAGAACTTTGAAAACAGCAATTCACTGTATAAATTCAAGGGATTATTGTTATTTTTTAATTGTTTTTGACAGAGAGAGAGAGAGATACAGAGACAGAGAGAGAACTGAACTGGGGGCACTCCCCAGTTCAGCATATGGGTCCGCATGGGCTGGGGCCGGGATTTGATCCTGGGTCCCCGGCGCTGGAAGGTGAGCGCTTGACCCACTGAGCCATCCTAGCTTCCCCATAAATTCAAGGATTATCTGACTTGTTTTATAGATACAGAAACTGAGGCCCAGGGAAGGGGTGTACTGGGTTCATACAACTCAGATTTCTTGACTCAAATTAGTGTTATTTCTGCCACTCTATAGTCCTGCTTGAAATTCCACCAAAATAAGATCTTCAAAGCTTTATCATCATTTGGCTGGGAAGGATATTCACTGGCGGAAGATGTTTCTGGTAACTATGCATTCATTTAATGAGTATTTTTAGGTGCCAAGTGGTAAGGATACAGTGATGAACAACATGGACAAGATATCTGTCCTTATAAAATATATAGTGTGGTGGGGAAGATAAACAATTAGTGAGCAGATAAATTAGAGTATATGTGCTATGAAGGAAATAAACATGATCCAGCAGTAGTAGTTTTGGCTAAATACCTGCTTAGATCTTTCATCATGGGAGTCCTCAAAGGACACGAGAAGTTGCTGTGACCTTATGCCTCTTCCCAAGGGCTGACTTCTATGATCACCTCCACATGTCTGCCTGTTCATTCATGGCAGCCTCTGTGTGCTAAGCACTGTGCTTGATGCCAACCATACAGAGATGAATGGAGCATAGTGCCCACCACTGAGCAGCTTACCAGGGAGGAAAGGAAGACAAAACACTAGAGTATATGGAATACTATAAGAGAGGTTACAAAGTACTATGTACTATGAACTAGAAAACAAGTAGGGATGACCAACGAGGTGAGGGCATAGATGGAAAGTGCACTCCCAAAAAGGAAATATTAATATTGGTCCTTAAAGTAAAAACAAATAGGAATTCATGAGATGGAAGGAAATATGTGTAAAGGCAATGAAGTACTACAGAAAGTAAAATGGCATAGTGAGGAAAAAAGCCTTTGGAGAAGGAAAACAAAGAGCCAAATCATAGAAAGGTCGAGTAAGGATTTTAGCTTGATCTTTGAACAATAAGAGGCTTTTAGAGGTTAGTTTTATTTTATTTTTTAATGACATGATCATTAAAGAGATCTACTTTGTAAATATAATTTTTTACTTTACATGCTTAATACAGCTTACCTGTGACAGGAGTAGAATTCAAACCCAGGTAGGCTCACCATAAAGCCAGTGCCCTTAACACTACAGAGTGCTATATAGCTTGTTCTGGGAACCATGAGTATTGAGAAGGAACATGGAAAGAGAATGAAGCAAGAGTTCAACCTAAATCTTGTTGGTCAAGCAAAGAAGTTTGTATTTTATTCTAAGTAGAGAAGACAGTGGAGGGTTTTAACTAGGGAGTGACCTAATCAGATTTACAGTGCAAAACGATGAATCTGGCTGTTGTGTTAAGAACAGAGTGTAGAGCAGGGATTCCCAACCGCATGCCCGCGGGCGCCCGCCATTATTTGACTGCATCAGAAGTTTTTCATAAACACTAAGTAAAACTATAATTTATTTTTATACATTTGTTAGAATTTTAAAATATTGTTTGAGTATCTACACAGGTTTATTATATTCGTTGGTATGTTTTCAATATCGTATGTATAAGTTTTTCCCTAGCTTTCACCTTTGGACATGTCACGTCTTGTTTAGCCGCTGCACTCTTTTTTTTTTTTTTTTTTTTTAATATTTATTTATTTTTTAATTGTTTTTTGACAGAGAGAGAGAGAGAGAGAGGTACAGAGACAGAGAGAGAACTGAACTGGGGGCGCACCCCAGTTCAGCATATGGGTCCACACGGGCCGGGGCCGGGACTCGATCCTCGGTCCCTGCCGCTGCAAAGTGAGCGCTTAACCCACTGAGCCATCCGGGCTTCCCCCCCTGCACTCTTTAAACTCTCCTCCACCCAACCGGGAGACGCGAAGTTGCCATTTTGATTGCGGTTGCTGGACTGATCGGGTCGTGACGGTTAGCTAGGATCAGTGTTTTGATATATTCGATTTTAAATGAACTAAAAGCGAGGTAGGTCATCTATTATTATGGTGGCAATTGGATATGATATTGTAGTTCTATAACTATTTTTATTTTTATTTTTTTAGTCCTAAAATGAGTGGACCAAATAAGAGAAAACGAACCTATAATTTTAACACAGACTGGGAGGAATCATATTGTTTCATTAATTTAAAAGGTAAATGCGTTTGCCTGTTGTGTGGCAGTAGTATTGCAGT
>PVKE010032980.1:0-18176 GCA_004027555.1 Craseonycteris thonglongyai
TTCTGTCCTGACTGATTCCCATACTGAAGACTCATTATTATTATCTTTGTCAGGATATACACCTAATTATGATTCCTTGGTTAGAGACATGCAAACTCAGTCTTCCCATTAATGTTACAGCAACAAAGTAAATTCTAAATCTGTCTTTATCTGTAGCTACTTTGAATTAATAAATATTTTTAATAATTATCCATGTTCTTTTAATTCCCCTGGACGTGAGTTTTTTGGCCCTTTAAATAATTATTGTTGTTGTTGTTTACGTAGGTAGATAAGCTGTATATCTATATTTCAGTACAAGGTGTACTCAGCGAGCTATTGATAGATTAGCAAAAAGTAAGTCATATTATTCTTTCATGATAAATTTTCCTGGCCCCAAAAAAACCGCGAAAGTGGAATATTGAAATCAAATTATCAGCCATACTGTGCATTTTTATAACAACTTTTCATATTTACGAACAAATAGTACAACAACTTATACATTGCAGTTGATAAAAAAAATTAAATTGCATTTTAAGTTAGTAAAAATCTATCTTGAAAAAGTATTGGAAAATCAAATTTTTTAGGTACCGCATGTACGGAATGCTGCTATCAAAAGTTGGGTCTGGAAACTTATTTTCTTCATGAGCCTATATCTCGAAAACTTAATAAGTGATTTAAAAAATAAAAAATAGTTTTGAACATATATTTTACTTATCTACCCATACCTCACTGGAATGCACCTTATACTGAAACACAGTGTATAAACATAGTATGCATTTCACACCCCTTCTTTCCCCTTAGACTACGCCTATGACAACAAGTCGATCGCGACACACTTTTAAGATAAAAAGTAGATCTTATATACTGAAAAGTTGGCCACCCCTGCATTATAGGAACGCATTCAAATATTTTATATAGGCTCAAATTTAGCTTTAATGTATTAATTCAATGGGAGCAATAATGAGGCTTGAATAATGAATGATACTTGCAAATGTAATACAAATACTATGGAACAAGAACAACAAGTTCTATCTCTCACTTCCAATTGAGAAATAAACACTGTCTTAGGGTTTTAACACACAGGAGGGTATCATATATGCATTGAGTCAGGTTTCTGCTGTGCTGTTGCTATTATTGTTAGTGACAGATTACTGTTCAAACTACATTTTTTTCAGTCAGCATTATCCCACAGTATAAATTGACTAAATGTTAGCAGCTGAAATGTGTATAGTCTTGACTATAGGGCACAAAAACAGACAATCCTTAACAATGCTGAAAACAAGTGTTATGTGTGTATCTGAATCCTAGTTTGTCTTGCATAATGCTTATTTATAAATTGAGTCTTTGTTTGCCTTACTATGTCAAATATAGCTTATATTTGCACAATCCTAGTTTCTCTTGAATAATGCTTATTTATAAATTGGGATTTTGTTTGCCTTACTATGTCAAATATAGCTTATATTTGCACAATACTCAATTCCAAAAACTTTTATCAGAATTATATTTGGACTTTTAGTTTTACAAAGAATTAAAAATCATACGTAGAAGCAGAAATTTTTATCAAAAAATGAATTTAAGGGGAAGCCGGGATGGCTCAGTGGGTTAAGCGCTCACCTTGCAGCACCGAGGACTGGGGATCGAATCCCGGCCCCGGCCTGTGCAGAACCATATGCTGAACTGGGAGCTCCCCCAGTTCAGTTCTCTCTCTGTCTCTGTGTGTGTGTGTCTCTCTCTCTGTGTCAAAATAAATAAATAAAAAATATATATATTTAAAAAAAAATCTTGGGGAAGCCGGGATGGCTCAGTGGGTTGGGTGCTCACTTTGCAGCGCCGGGGACCGAGGATCGAATCCCGGCCCCGGCCCTGGCCCATGCGGAACCATGTGCTGAACTGGGAACTCCCCTAGTTCGGTTCTTTCTGTGTCTCTGTATCTCTGTCTCTCTCTCTCTCTCTCTCTCTCTCTCTCTCTCTCTCTCTCTCTCTCTCTCTCTGTCAAAAATAAATAAATAAATATATATATATTTTTTTTAAATAAATAAATAAATTTAAGTGCTTTAGTTCAATTCTTCTATTATAAACTAAGAGTCTATATCAGTTTTGCTTTCAAAATAAAATTGAACTATACTAGTAACTTTGGGTGACTAGAAAATATATTTTCTTTTCAGTCAAACACAAGTACGATCAAAGAAAATTGAAATATATTACATATTCTGTACTTTAAAACCTCACTAAGATCTTCACAGAAATACTGTAAGTTTTGTGATCATTGCATCCCAGCCCTTTCAACATTTCTGTTGCTCTTTTTCAGACACTTGGATCAGTGCCAAGTAAATATCATCTTTAAAGTAAATATGAAAATGCTTGATTTATTACAAATCATATGTAAAATACTAAAATCATTTAACAGCTATTTAAACTGTTTGTAATCAAATAAAAATTGTGTAAGCTATTTAATTGAATCTATTGTGTTTAAATGAATTTTCTATGCAGAGTTATTAAGTTATAATACTAACAGTGGGCTGCTGCTACTCTAGTCCTTATATTCTGTTATTTTATAAAGGACTTACCAAATTAAAAATTAATGGAGAGGGCCCACTAGGATTTATACAGAATTATATAGCACATTTTATTTCTGGCTTTTATTTTGCCTGTATTCTTTATTTATCAAAAAAGTACATTTTCATATAACTTCACTAAACATCATTCAACATGAATTGCCCCAAAACATCTTAACTCCTTGAAGGCATCTGAAAAGCCAAAATAGGTAACAATAAAGCACATTTTCAGGACTATGCATTTTGCTAACAGAAAAGAATCAAATATGTACTCTACTTTCAAAGAGATGTACAGATAACAATTTCAAGGCTGTAGGTATTAGTGATTAGCAAAATGTAACAATTGGCATCACTATAATAGGCTATACAGTAAAATGCATACATACACATATGTACATAATATACACAGATTGTGCAGGCACATTGACTGACTAAAATAGCACTTAAATGTAAACCAAAAAGATGAACAGGTGGCAGCCAGTGGGAATACATCGTAGCCCAACCTAGAGATGCTGAGGTAAAGGAATAAATACAATTATGGGAGAAGCAGAAAAACTGTGAAACATTGCCTTAAAACATGCACAAGAAATCCAAAACCACAGGAGATAACAGTGGCCTATATCAAAAGAGCCAAGGTTGATCTCAAACAGCCCTAGAGTTAAATCCTAACTCACATGCTTAGCTGTGACAATTACAAGAAATTTCCAAGAGTTTTAAACCTTGTATCTGTCTTGGACTACCACACAAAATGTCATATTCTAAGTGTCTTAAACAACAGAAATTGATGTCACACAGTTCTGGAGATTAGAAAGTCTAAGATCAAGGTTCTGGGCCATTTTGGGCTGGTGAGGGCTCTCTTTCTGGCTTACAGGTGGCTTTCTGGTTATGCCCTCATAATACCCTCCTTCAGTGTGTTTGTGTGTGTGTGTGTGTGTGTGTGTGTGTGTGCGTGTGCGCGCGCGCACCCGCGCGTGCAGGGAGATGGAGGCAGATCTCTTTCTCTTCTTATAAAGGCATTACTTCCATAATATGGGCATTACCCTAACTAATCTAATCCCAATGTTTTCCAAAGACCTCGAATACTGTCATCATGAGGGTTACAGTTTCAGCATATAAATTTGGGATGGGGAGGACACAAACACTCAGTCTATAATAGTATCCTCTTCTGAAAATTGCTTTAAACTGACTTTGCTGGGATTTGTGAAGATCAGAATACAGTGAACCTGGTGGTGTTGTGGTGGTGCTCCTTCTGCAGGTTGTGAACCTCTAGTGAGGAAGACAACAAGTGATGAAAACAATACGGCCTCTACTGGCAGAAGCTCAAGATAAGAACAGTCATATGCCAATGGAATATGCTAGAAACTGTATAAGGAACTTGCAAAAGAGGAGCTGACAAATGGTTTTAAACTCATTGTTCACCATGTATTTTGAGAATATGTAAGAAGTGAATAGAAAATTGAAGGTACAGTAAAAGAAACAAGCAAAATTACATTGGCGGGGAAGCTGGGATGGCTCAGTGGGTTAAGCGCTCACTTTGCAGTTGGGGACTGAGGATCTAATCCCGACCCCGGCCCCGGCCCGTGTGGACCCATATGCTGAACTGGGGAGTCCCCCCAGTTCAGTTCTCTCTCTGTCTCTGTATCCCTCTCTCTCTCTCTCTCAAAACCAATAAAAAAAAATTTTTTTTTAATTACATTGGTAAAAATTGTTGGTATGCTATGGCATTTCTCATTCACATTTTAAACCTAATGAAAACAGTTACGTGAGAACCACAAGCAAAGCTTCCTACATGTCCTCAGGTATTATAGGCCACAGAAGTGAGTCTAAAACACATCTGTAAAATGCAATGGTAAAAGAACATCATTATTTTCTTGAAGTGACAGAACAAACAGTGGAGCAAAAAGTACTTGTTTTCCTTGGGTCTGATGTGAGGTGCAAGGGCCATTGTCAGGTTTTGAAAGTACCTCACCCAACTGGACTAAGATTGAGAAGACTACAGGAGTGTCCTGTTAGAACCAAAACTGAGTTAGGGTGGGGGTTGGGGGTGGGATGGGGGTACATAAAGACAAGCTGGAGAAGAGTTCAATAACAAGCAGTAGGAATTGGAATTTGGCTGGGTAGGGAAAGGGAACTCTTTGAAAAACACAGAGAAAATCATTTCAAGAAAGAAGGCAGCGTTAAATGTCTGCCAGATTGAGAAAGGGACAACGGCAGATCTAAATAGAATTAAGCTACTTTCCTCACCTCAAATCACTTCTCCTCTAATTGAAACTTTGATGGGTTCTGTGGGACCAGAAGATGCAGCTAATGAGTGAAAGAGGAATTGGCAAAGGAAGAAATAATCTGACATTTTTCTTGTCAACTGCAGACATCCAGACCTGAAGCAGCAATCAGTGGAAGGAAGAGAGAAGCTTTATTATATTTGAGGTTCAGAGTTCTGATTATTATACTAACTCATGATTTCAACACATTAAGTTAAACTATTTTGAGACTTAGAAATACCTAAGGAATTAGGCATGAATTTATCCTGGAAGCGCACAGAATCAGGCTAATTAATAAGTTTGGAAAGACTGGGAAGAAAAAGTTGTTTTATGAAGACCAATATGTTTAATAAAATAGTTATATTGCTGCATAGTGATTAATATTAATACTTTTCTATATATTAAGCTAATATTCTTTTTATACTTTCAGGAACTATTATACACTTAAAATTTTTCCCAACTTGTAAAATTAAAATGAACTTTTAAAGATGTAAGCATATAACTGTGTTGTGAAAATTCTATTTATGTCTACTTATGTAGTAATTTGTGCCGACTGCTTCCATTCCCAAAAGTCAGGTATTATTGTTTCTGGGCATATCTTCACAAACTTTATAGAATACACTGCTCAAGAATCTAGAAAAAAAAATACAGATTTCATTAACTAATATTCTACTGGGCTTTGAGATCCACATAAGTGTAGGTGCGAGTCTTAGAGTTTCAGTTCTATTTGCATTTATGATGATGCTGAAGAACAAACCCCTCACAGGAATATAAATTATTAAAGAAATGTCTTCAATATAGCAGATAACCAGTAAGGAAGGCAACAAATAAACTCCAAGGATATGTTCTTCCAGCCTCCTGTCTGAAGTCCAAGATACTTATCCAGTTTACATAGCAGCTGTTGTCAGTGTCGCTAAGAACAACGCAAAAAAGGTGCCAGAATTCTTTGGTGCACTCAGTTGCTCTTTTGAGTATGACGGGGAACCAGTATTCATAGAGCTTAGTGTTAAAAATATGAAGAGAAAAATAGACATCAATCTAGGTTCCTACTTCATGGGAAATGTTTTTTTCTCAATGTATGTTTTTATTTTTAGAAATGGACAGAATCTAAGAATATATATGTCCCTTTAGATAAAATATTTATTTTGTCATCAGTAGGGCATCGCTCTGATACTGTACTTTATCTTTGAGGTTATGTAAGGAAGTTATAGATAGCTGATGAGCTAAAATAGTGCAAAAAAATCTCATGTTTTAAGAAAGTTTACGAATTTGTGTTGGGCTGCGTTCAAAGCCATCCTGGGCAGCATACTGGACCAGCTTGGTCTAAAGCTTAATATTCTGTGCTATTTAAATATTTTATGGATTTTATACTGGTTAATTGTTATATTTTGATGTAAACAAAGTTTGGGGATAAAATGGTACTTGACCAATATCAATTGATTTTACAGCTGCAAGAAATGTGATATGCAGAAAATTTCTGTATATAAGGAAGAAAAAAGAAAAAGAAAAGTGCATTCAAAATCTAAGTGTCTTAGGTATTTTTGTAAAATTAATTTTTACATGCTAAATTAGTCGGTGGATTTCTTTGATTAAGAACACAAACATTTTGTGGTAAAACATGTCAAGGCAATAGTGATAGGATTGTTTTAGTGTCATACCTGTATCTCATAATGTATTTCAGACCAGAAATGAAACAGCATTTTCAGTTAATTCATATAAATATGCAGCTATTTTTTAATTAAAATTTATAAGATTAAAATTATACAACATTTTGTCAAATATCTTATTACTCTTTATTTAGCAAACTGGACTCCATAATAAAAATGTAAGTTGTAAAATATAAAAAAATATATATATATATATGCTGTTATTTTTTAAATGACTAAAGGAACAAATATACTTTAATATTTTAAATAATTTAAGATAAAATTGTGCTATTATTTTAATTATTTATTATAACATTGATATATTTAAATTTACCAGTAATCATAATGACTGATAACATTTTATAAGCTACTTAATATAATTTAAAATTATCAGATTATGGAAAATAGGCTGTTCACTCATATTAAACAAAAATATTCTATTTAAAAGAATTTTTGGAAATGCCTTAAAGATTATTATAATTAGTGTAACTAGCATTAGCCTGCAGCTATATACTTATAAAAGTTTTCCCAAGGCTTTGTCATCATTTTTTGTTTCAATTATTTCATTGCCTATATTTCAAACTTTTAAATATAGAAACATAATTTCTTTTAATTAGAAGTTAAATTTTGATACTTGGGGGAGTTAAAACCTAATATTGTATTTTTCATAGTAGTTCTGAAAGTGTTACCCCCTGGTGAGGTTTAAAGAGACAAACTTATATTTCAATTTTAATATTTTTTTTATTGATTTATTTTGACAGAGGAGAGAAAGAGAGAGAGAGAGATACAGAGACAGAGAGAGAACTTAACTAGGGGAGCTCCCAGTTCAGCATATGGTTCTGCACGGGCCAGGGCCGGGATTCGATCCTCAGTCCCTGGCGCTGCAAAGTGAGCGCCTAACCCACTAAGCCACCCCGGCTTCCCCAATATTTCAATTTTAAACACAATCTTTCTCCTAGATTTGGATGAGTTATTACATAAACTCTACCAACCTTCATTTTATTACTTTTTTTTTCTTGAAAATAGAAATACCTCATATGGTTTTATGGAGATAAAGGTGACAGTGTTTATCTAACACAGTTACTGACACAAAATTGGTACTCCATAATTTTAGTACCTTTTTGTTTGTTTTCTCTTGAAAACTCTTTCATTTACAAATATACTCATAGATAATCTCTGGTAACTACATATTTTTTCTCTGTGGAAAAAATAATTAGATTTGGAAAGCTATGAATACTTTAAGTATAGTTTTCTGTCTCAGATTTCTCTTTGATCTGCTATTTCTTGCTAAATGGTCTGTTCTGAAAAAAATAAGACAGACTCTGGTTGCATGTTACCCAGAAATATTGTTTAATATGTTAACACACAAGTACTTAGAGGCAAAACAACATTAAAGTTCAGAAAATAAACAGAATCAAGAACTTTGGAGTAGAGCTGAAGTATTCAACATAAAGGTTAGTCATTTACAGTTTCTCACAACTTTTAGGAAAAAGCATGGGAAAAAGTTGAGGGAGTTTAATAATCTGTAATATATTAATCATGATATGCCTTGTGAAATGCCTTCCCAACTATACACTTGGGTATTATTTAATTCTATCTTCTCTCAAATCCAATTAATCACCAGCAATTTTCAAATCTACCTCCAGTACTTATTGAACATATATATTATATGTATATATTTTTCATCCTCATTACCACTATAATAGGCAAACACTTTCCTCGAGATTGTTCTGCTTAGAGCTGCAATACAAATATGTTTCCCAATGTCTATCTGAAGACATTTGCTATTAACTGAATGTTTGGATTACCACACACACACACACACACACACACTGCTTATGTTGAAGCCCTAATTCCCAATATGATGATATTTGGAGATGGGACCTTCAGGAGATGGTTGGGTTTGGATGTGTTTGTGGGTGTGTCATCCTCATGACAGAATTGGTACCTACAATTGTTATTTTTAAGTGTCAATTTGAATGGATCTAACGTGCCCAGATATTTGGCTAAACATTATTTCTGTGTATGTCTGTGAGTGTGTTTCTGAATGAAATCATCAGTTGAATTGGTGAAGTCAGAAAAACAGTTTGCCCAGCCCAATATGAGGGGTAATCCTCCAATCCTTTGAGGGCCTGAAGAGAGAGGGGAAAAAAACAAACTAACAAAGGGCAGAAGAAATAACTTATGAAGTGCTCTCCCTGTAGAAAAAAGAATCTTTTGCACTGTTGGTGGGACTGCAAATTGGTCCAGCCACCATGGAAAACAGTAAGGAATTTCCTCAAAAAATTAAAAATAGAACTGCCTTTTGATCCAGCAATTTCACTTCAGGGTATGTAAGCAAAGAAACCCAACACTGATGCAAAAAAAAAGAAAAGGCACCTCTATGTTTTTTGCAGCATTATTCACAATAGCCAAGATATGGAAACAACCTAAATGCTCCTTGATTTCTTAATCATCTCCTTGCCCTGGAAGATATTAAGGTGAGTTGTAATCTATGCTGGCCAGAATGCTCAGATGGCCATATTCGTCTCAGGATGCTCTGCTTTAAGGACTTCACATCTGTGCTTTTTCACTCTGCTTTCTGAAAATTCACCCAAACCGTATGAGAAAACCATGAAATCCTTCTGTCTACCTTGACCCACATAGCCTTCTTTTCCTTATGATAGGGTGACCAGATGTCCCGCTTTTGGTGGGACAGTCCCAATTTTTAACAATTTGTCCCATGTCCCATGGCGTTTTAAAAAAGTCCCAATTTTTGGAAAGAATGCACGACAAGCTAGGGAATGGCGGGAGATAGACCAAATTTTTAATCAAGAACCCCCTCCCCCCCGGTAAATGGTGTCCCACTTTACCAATGTTAAAATCTGGTCACCTTACACGGTATGAGCCTTTAAACCCCAGTGTTCCATTTACTTATTCAAATAGACTAGAATTCTTAATGATGGAAAGGAAGCCGGCTCCTGTAGTCATATTTCCAGAATCATCAATTTCTCCTAGTGTACTCTTCCAAGGGTTCTAGTCCTTCTTGCTATGACCTCAAGGCTCTAGAGCGGGGGTGGTGAACCTGTGGCCCGCATGCCCTAAGTGGCACACGGAGCAATTATTTCCGCACGCGAAGCTGTGAATACCATTTAAAAATGTATTGTTTATGCTCTTATAGACATAAAAATAATCGATACCTCTATCTCACTCTATGGGTTGGCACGTGAGTCAAGTGAATATACTCTTACTTCATAAACTTTGGCACTCAATCGCCAAAAGGTTCACCACCCCTGCTCTAGAGGTAAGAATTCCCTCGCATTACTTTATATCTAATTCTGTCTTTTTATTCAGACATTCAGATTGTGTTTAAATATCCTTAAAACATTTTCTTTCAGGGCCTCTCGGTTCATCTATTTAAATTCTGTTCTATGCTCTTTTTCTGGTTCATTAATTTAGGCCCTTGTTGACTTAAGTGGGTAATCTAGTTGCTGATTGACTATCTCAACTATACAAATTTCTAGGAAAATGTGAACCTAATTGATGTGCACATGATTTATTTTCTTCATTGGAAAATAGTATATACACATGTGCATATACCAAGCTTCTAATATTTTTAGAGAGGTATTTTAAGTGCATATTAAATCTCCCCAAATCACCCTTAAAAAATATTAAATGTCACTCTGAAAAATACAATGTGACTGTGATGCCTAGAGCAATTTCTTTATATTCTTTGTAACTGAATCCATAACACTTCCAGGACTACTCGTTTGTTGTCATTTGTAATCAGTTCCCTCTATATGAGTCACCAATGGATACGCTGTGAATGGACACATAACAAATGTTATAAGAAACAATATACACAAGTGTAAGATCTGGCTTGTGAAGTGTAAGCAAATCAACTGTGGCCATTCAAATTAAATTATTTTACCCATGGAATATAATATTTAGAGGAAAATATATCAAATTTGTTTATTCAAATAGAATATTTTGGTAAATCATAATGTGACATTTTTAGTACCTGACTTTATTTCTAAAGTAAAAGATAATGTAGAAAGTAAACAACTAATAATGACAAAATTTATTAGACAATTACTCTGTGCCAAGTTGTCACTTAGTGCTTTAGATGCATTGTATCCTTGGTAAACATAATTCAAATTAGTAGTATTACCATTATTTTCTCATTTTATAGATGAGGAACCTGGAGCATAGATAATTTTTAAAAGTTGTACAAAATATGACAAATAATAACTGATATGGAATATTTACCATATTACTATAGCAATATGGAATTTTAAGTTTATTAACAAATATATAAAATAAGGAAGCTACAAATAAAATTTTACTTAAGTAAATATATCTGAAAATATTTAAATTTATTAAATGTAATTTCATATAATTATAGAATGTTTTAAGAACCACCAAATATTTCTAATTATGAGTTTGTGTTAGTTGGCATTGAGAAAAAAAACATAAAATAAATCTGGATTCTCAATTTTTTTTATCATTTCAGCCCAATTTAATTTTCTTATTTAAAAAAAGTCTCATTTTTATAAGTAATGAAATGAAACTTTCCAGAAACAGATAATTTTATGTGGATTTTAATAAACAAAATAACATAAAGTTAAATAAAAGTTCTGTGTGTATGGTTTTGCTTTAAGGTCTTCTTTATTATCAATTTAATTCAGTATCGATCAATAAAATCTCCTTTAAACATGGCCAGAAAAGTTTTGCATTATATCAGTAGATGTAGTATATGTTGAATGTCCTTACTGTGAAACAAGTAGGGTATTCTTATTTGAGGCAACATAATCAACATACTTAATTTTAATATTTTTTTACCTACACATAATATAATTATGATACAAATAAAACATGTGTAATTTATATATAAAATTTAGTTAGAATCTTTTGTAATACATTAAAATATAGACAAAATAAATTTAGGAATCTTACTGTGTTCTAAGGTTATCCATCTTTTGAAGTTGTGAAAGGTTTAAAAGTTTGTGCACAATTATTTACAAAAAAGAATAGCTTTGAATATATTTACTTTGTGTATTCACCTAATGGCCTGGGTCAGCTCCCTTGCTTTTTCAAATGGCCTGCCCCTACACTGTTCTGGCAGCTTGGCCATAGCTGGGACCTGGACCAGTCAGAGTCAGAACAACCATATAGATGGGTCCTTAAGAAACATTTAGTTTACGCTGGAATCTGTCCTGCTGCCTTTACCTTGTTCAAATCAACTGTGTGTTTAATTTAATTCTTTGTTTTGGTTAAAAAAATGATAACAAAAATAAGAAGAGGTTTAAATTGATCATTGATAGCTATGCTTCACTGTGATTTAAATCCTATTTTTGTAATTCAGTAAAAGAGAAAAGGAAATACTCATTTCAGAAAAAAAAAAAATCCACATGGTTGTAACCTGAGTATTTTTCTTTTCTATTTATCTCTGGGAAGAATGAGACAAATTGGAAAATACTGAGACTAGAAATAATGACCTTTCCAAATTTAGAAGAGGATAAAATAAACTTCATATATCCACTATTTGATTCTCAATTTAATATCAAGTAACAGCATATTTACCTCTGTTATTTATTTAAGTAGTGAATGTTCTCTCATTTTTTAAATGTTATATGAAGAATTTGGTTTCATTAATTATAATATATTGGGAATTTTTTTTTGTATGTGTGCATGCCTTGTGTGTCTGAATGTGTGTGTTTAGAGGGAGAATTTCAATGTCTCTCTATCATGTGATTCTGTACTCTACAGGTATGCTTAAAGATTTGGCTATATAAACCTTCTCAAAATGCTTTATGATAGCACAGCCAGGTGGCATATGCCACATCGTATACACATTGTGATGCCCTTCAGCATTCACAAAGGAGAACTCATCCTCTCTATATTTTATCCTAGTGAGCCATACCCAGACAGATCAATATACATGCTAAAAACAAAACAGAATGGAAATAACTGGTTACATCATCCACATGGAAGCAATTCATTGTTCTGACATGACTTATTAATAGCTAAAGGAAATAGAGAATTTCCTTGATCTAAATATTTTAAAAACACATTCTAATATTTATATTTTTGTTTCCAACTAACCACTGGGAAAAACAAGACAATTTGGAATAAATTAAGACTGGAAATAACAACATTTCCTAGTTTAAAAGAGGATAAAATAAACTTTATATATCCATTGTTTGATTTTCAGTTTCTCAAGTAATGGAATATATACGTGTGTTTCCATTGATCATTTCTTTAGACTAAAACAGAAAATAAGAACAAGATAGTCTTTCTTTCTGTCTGTCTGTACTGTCAGTCTCTCACTTATGTGTGTAGTTGATGTTCTTTCATTTCTAAAATTTTGTGTAAAAAATTTGTCTTGATTATAATGATGAAAATACCTGTGTGTTTCCCTAAGACAGTAAAAAGTATGCCTTATCTGTTATTTTTTAAGTATCTCTGTTCTATGTATGTACTTATATGAAGAAAATTATTTCTATCCATCAAATAGCAAAATAAAAAGGAATCATTACTTATGTCATGCATATCTCTATCAACATTTTAAATCATTTTTAAAGACTTAGTTTTATTGCTTTTTTGACAGAGGCAGACAGAGAGAGAGACAGACAGAGAGAGAGAGAGAGAGAAGGGGAGGGCCCAGAGCAGTCTCGGTAATTGTACATCATTAGTTTTTTATATAGTTTCACTCCACAGGTGGGTACGGATCTGTGTAGGGCAGAAACCAGGCCAGAGCCTCCCTCATGGGCCCCAGCAAGAACTGAACTGGGAAAACACCCCCACTTCAGCATATGGGTACACATGGGCCTGGGCTATGATTCAGTCTTAGGACCCCGGGGCTGCAAAGCGAGAGCTCAACCTGCTGAGCCATCCTGGCATCCCCTCTATCAACATTTTTAAAAATACAAATGAATTTGTGATACTTTTTAGGAATCTGGTCAAGGTTTTTAAGGTCCCTGGAAAGCACCACTATGAGACAGCAGTGATAACAAAGACAGAGGATCTTATAGACTATTGCTAAGTAAAGTTACACTGTGTTGAGGAATACATAAGTAAATTCTACAGCCAGAATTTAAATATAACATCTATTTAAACAAGTAATTAGGACCTAAATTTAAGGCACTAGTAATTAAGAAAAAACTAAAATTATATTGTGTATGCAGAATCCTTATTTGAGAAACACTAACTTCATATGAAACTTTCTAATATTTACTCTGTCCGAAAAATATAATGTGAACCAAAGACTATTCAAATGATTTCACATTTTTCAAAATCTTACCTTTTCATGAAAAAAATTCCTCCTCTCCAACATTAAAAAGCCATTAAATGATTCTCGTTGCATTTTATACAATTACTATGAATGCTTACAGGCTAACAAAAATAAAATGAAAACGAAAACTTTTGTGGAAAGGGGGGAGATTTGTTTTCTGTTGTGGGCTTTTTCAGAAAAAAATGACATCTGATTTGTTTTCTGGAAACTATACTGTTCATCAGAATATGAAACTATCAGAAACCTTTAGCAAAATGATTTTTTTCTGTTGCTATTTTTTTGCTTTAGTCACCAACTTTATAAAATGTCTTTGGAAATTTTAAGATTCACAAGTAACATACACACACGTTTATCATTTAGGCATGAATCTACAAGTAACAGAAACACAAATAACAGTGACTTTAAAAAATAGTGCTTGATTGGTTTCCTTTATATTAAGAAGTCCTAGAGTTAAGTGGCTGCTAGAATTACGATGATAGAGCCACTGTATTTATTCCTTTTTATGTTTTTATTTATTTAAATAACCATGCATGTTCAATTATGTTCATAGAAGGGTTTGGAAGCCCTAGGCATCCTGTTTTATTTAAAAGTAGGGAAAAAGAAAGAAGAGTCAGTACGTCTCTTTATTCACCAGGGCTGTGTCAGAGCCACTGCTAGCAGGGAAAACTAGGTAAATTAGTATTTGTCATTGATAGTATACATAGTATACATAGACATGTGAAAAAGGAAATTGATATTGGGTATAAGAATGAGTCAAAGTACAAAGACTTCCAGAATACTCTTAGAAAACAAGTATTTCAGAAAAATGTAGATTAACAAAGGGGAATATTCTTTTGCATGGTCTTATGGGTTGAATTAGATGCTCCCAAAAAATTTATGTTCAAGTCCTAACTCCTATTGTTTTAGAATGTAACGTTATTTGGAAATAGGGTCATTACAGATGTAATTAGATAAGATGTAATTAGATAAGGTGGAATAGAATGAACTCTAATTGAATGTAACAGGTGTCCTAAAGACAGGAGGGAGGCACAGAGAGAAAATGGCTACATGATACACAAAGACATAGACACGCGGGGAGATAGAGGCAAAGATTGGAATTCTGCCACCACAGACCAAGGAATGTCCAAGGCTACCAGAAGCTATAAGGCAAGGAAGGGTATTTCTTAGAAAACTTGGGAAAGGGTATGGCCCTGCCAATACTTTGATTTCAGTTTTCTGATGTCTAAAACTGTGAAGCAATAAATGCAACGCTGTTTGTAATACTTATGGTAGCCCTAGGAAACTAATACATCCACATGCCCATTTCACTCAACTTCATAGAAATAATTTGTTAAACATCTACTGAATATTTTACTTAAATTTCTCTATATGCATATCATTTGTGTCCATCAATATATATATATTCATATATGGATATGTGTTAGATGCTTCTTGTATACTGCCTCGTATCTCTTGCAACACCTGTAACACCTACAACCAAAACCAGAGCAACAACACCCATTTCAGGACTTCATGCTGACAGCATCTCCCTGAAGCATAGTCATTGAATCTTTCACTTCTAGTCCTAGGGCTTTTCTAATGCTACCTCATGGGATGCCAGTGGGAGTCTGCTTATCTCACAGGCAAGCTTGTCTGAAAGTTCTGGGGCACTAACACCAACTCAGGAAACCCTTAAATAATGGAAGAGAGAAATCAGTGAATAAATGCTCTTCTCAATTCTCAGAGACACAATTGTGGTTTGTTTTAGTTTTTCTTTTGTATTTAATAAGATATAACTAACATAAAACACTACATAAGTTTGTTATATGGCATATGAACTAGACCTACATATATTATGAAATGATTACCACAATAAGTTTAATTACTATCCATTATCCCATAGAGATACAAAAATAATTTTATTTCCCTGTGATGAGAAATTTTAGGATCTACTTAGCAACTTTTCACATATAGCATGCAGGAGTGTTCATTACAGTCATGTTGTACGTTATTGGCAACTTTTATCCAATTCCCCCAACACCACCCTTCTGCCTATATAACCATAGATGTGATGTGGTTTTTTGACTGTGGGTTTTTTGTTTTTACTGTTGCTTTAAACATATGTTAGACCATGCAGTATGTTTTTTTTTCGTCATATTTTACTTAGCATGGTGCCCTGAAGGTCCATCAATCCATGTTGCAAGTGGAAAGATTTACTTCTTTTTTTGTTTAAATAACATGTGTGTGTGTGTGTGTGTGTGTGTGTGTGTGTGAGTGAACATGACTTTTTAAAATCTATTTATTCATTAATGTACTCTTATGTTGGTAAATTATGCTATAATAAACATGATTGTTCTATTCAACATAATGTCTTCATTTTCTTTGGCTACATACATAAAGGTGAAATAGCTAGGTCATGTGGTACTTCTATTTTTCATTTTTGAGGAACCTCCATACATTTTTTCAGAGTTGAGGAGCTATACCATTTTATAAGTGCACCACAAGGGTTCCCTTTTCTCCACATCCTCCCCAGCATTTTGTATTCCTCTTGTTTTTGATGATACCCTTCTGACCAGTGTGAGGTGACCTTTTTTTTTTAAGATTTATTTATTGTTTTTGACAGAGAGAGAGATACAGAGACAGAGACAGAGAGAAGGGGGAGGGCCCAGAACAGTCTCCATAGTTGCACATCATCAGTTTTTCCACATAGTTTCATTCCACAGGTGGGTGCGGGGCTGCACAGGGCAGGAACTGGGCCGGGGTCTCGCCCCGGTGAGAACTGAACTGTGGGCACTCCCCAGTTCAGCATATGGGTCAGCACGGCCGGGGCCAGGATTTGATCCTCAGTCCCCAGGGCTGCAAAGTGAGCGCCTAACCCACTGAGCCATCCTGGCTTCCCCATAGTGTGAGGTGATATTTGATTATGGTTTTGATTTTCATTTCCCTAATGAGCAGTGATGTTAAGCAACTCTTTATATACCTGATGTCCATTTGCATATCTTTTTTGGAAAAAAGTATCTATTCATCTCCTTTGTGTATTTTTAACTAGAATATTATTATAATTATTTTTATTTCCTGATAAGAGTATCACAAATGGGGCTTGCAAATATTTTCCCCCTTCTATAGTCTTTTAGTGTTCATTTTGTTGATCGTTGTTTTTTCTGTACAAAGGCATTTTAGTTCGATACAGTCCTGTTTAGAATTTTGTTGCCTTTGCTTTCGGGGTCAGAAACAAAGTATCACTGCAAGACCCCTGTCAAGGAACTTTTCGCTTATATTTTATTCTAGGAATTTTGTGGATTCTGGTTTTACATTTAAGTCATCAATTCATTTCAAGTTAATTGTTGTGCGTGATGTGAGATAGGGGTCTAGTTTCATTCTTCTACACGTGACTATCCCATTTTACTTGCACCATTTATTGAAGAGACTCTTTTTTTTTACTTAATTGAGTATTCTTGGTTCTTTGGTCAAATATTAGTTGATCATGGTTACATATGCTGATTTCTGGGTATGTGATCCTGTTCGGCTGTGATTACTATAGCTTTATAGTATAGCTTGACTGAAAATAAAATATATATGTGATGCCTCTCATTGTGTTCTTTCTCAGGGTTGCTTTTGCTATTCAGTGTCTTTTGTGCTTCCATATAAATTTAAGATTATTTTTTCAACTGTCATTAAAAATGCCATTTGAATCTCTATATGGATTACCCTGAATGAGCAGAAGACTTTTATAATAGCCGTATGTACATTTTAACAGTATGATTTTCTAATCCATGAACCCAGGATACTTTTCCATTTATATGTGTCTTGTTTGATTTTTTTCATCAATGGTTTGTACTTTAGTGTGGAGGTCTATCACTTCCTTGGTTATTTCATTCCGAAGTATTTTGTTTTTGATTCTATTTTTAATGGGATTATTTTCTTTATTTCTTTTTCAAATATTTGTTTTTAGTGTACATAAATACTATTGATTTTTGCATGCTAATTTTGTATCCTGCAACTATACTGAATATGTTGATTAAATTTAAAAGTTCTTTTTGTGGAGTCTTTAGAATTTCTATGTATAAAATTATGTTATTTGGTATACTGGGCTAGCTCAGCATATTGAACATCTGCCTTACAACCACAAGGTCCTGGGATCAAATCTCGACCCTGGCCTCTGCAAAACCCATATGCTAAACTACAGTATAACCACCGGGATGCCAGTGAATGTTCTTGCCTTCCACGTGGGAGGTCCCTAGTTCAGTTCTCTTCTGGTGTGGCCCCACATCCACTTGTGTGAAACGAAACTATGTCACAAGTAATGATGTACAACTATGGAGACTGCTCTGGGCCCTCCCCCTTTCTCTCTCTCTCTGTCTCTCTCTCCCCCTTCTCTCAAACAATAAAATAAATCATAATAATGTTATGTATAAAATGAGGTAATTTTACGTCTTTTCTTTTTCCCAATTCTTATGCCTCTCTCCTCCTTTTTTTTTTTTTT
>PVKE010032981.1:0-18168 GCA_004027555.1 Craseonycteris thonglongyai
TGTTCCTTTTATCAAGATGTAATGTCCCTCTTTAAGTCTTATTATTTTTTTTATCCTGATGTCTTTTTCATCAGAAATCAGTATGGCCACTCCAGCTTTTCTCTGACTGCCATTTGCCTGGAGTATTGTTTTCCATCCTTTTACCCTGAGTCTATGTTTGTCCCTGTGGCTGAGGTGTGTCTCTTGTAGGCAGCATATGATTGGATTTTGTTTTTAATCCAATCTGCTACACTGTGCCTCTTTATTGGTGAATTCAATCCATTTACATTCAGGGTGATGACTGATATATGAGAATATCCTGTATCCATTTCTTCTTTCCTTTTTATTTTTTTGTTGTCCCAACTTTTCTCCATTTATTTTGATTTCTTGATTCAGGTCGGATAGCCTCCTTCAGTATTTCTTGGAGTGCCAGTTTTGAGCTGGAGAATTCCCTCAGCTTCTGTGTATCTGTAAAGGCCTTAATTCCTCCTTCATATCTAAAGGTTAATATTGCTGGATAATTAATTCTTGGCTGGAAATTTCTCTTTTAATATTTTGAAGATTGGGGTCCACTACCTCCTGGCTTGCAGAGTTTCTGCTGAGAAGTCTGGTGACAGCCTGCTAGGTTTTCCTTTGAAAGTTATATTTTGCTTTTCCCTGGAAGCCTTGAGAATTCTTTCTTTGTCTTTGGGTTTTGTCATCTTTAGAAAAATGTGCCTTGGAGAAGATCTGCTAGGGTCTAGGTAGTTAGGGCTTCTGATTTCCTCTTGGATTTGGGGCTTTAATTCTTTCCACAGGCTAGAAAAATTTTCATTCACTATTTGTTTTAGTAGACTCTGAGAAGATTTCATCTCGCTTCCTTCTGGTACCCCTATTAGTCTAATATTGTTCTTTCTGATGAAGGCAGAGAGTTCTTGTAGGGCTCTTTCATTTCTCTTGATTCTCCTTTCCCTTTCTTCTTCCCTGTGACATTTCCATGTTTCTATCTTCGATTTCACTCATCCTTTCCTCTAGCTGGTCCGCCCTGTTTCCTATGCTGGTCAGTTCTTTTTTCAGCTCTCCCATGATGCCTTTCATTTCAAGAAGTTCCTTTTGGTTCTGCTCTAGCTTCTCAATTTTATTGATAAAGTACTCATTTTGCTCAGAAAATTTCTTGTTGAGGTCATTTAACTGTGTCTGGGTACTTTGCCAGCATTGAGTGAGCTCTCTGAGTGTCTTGATTATTGCAGCCCTGAATTCTGTTTCACTTAGATTTCATTCTAAGTGTGCAAGGTCCTTTACTAAAGACTGCCCCTGATCTTCTGGAGGGGCTTTGGAGTCTGAGGTGTGCATTGTGTTTGATGTGGTTCTTTTTGCTTTAGGCATGAGTATGTTTTCCCTCTGGGGGTTTGTCTATCAGATGGGTTTCTCTTTATTTTTTCTTTTGGGCTCAGTTGTGGGAGAAGGGGATTTTGGGAGAGGGTTGAGGGAAGCAGTCATTTTCTGTGTCCTAGGGTTGTTCTCCAGGTTGCTGTCTTAGCTGTTAGAAAGCAGGGTAGTGAGGGTGTGGCTGGGGGTGGGGGCGTGTAAGTAGGAGCTAGGGTGGGCCTGAGACACAATAGCAGATTCCTCTTCCATCAGCGGGGCTGATGGTTCAGTGTGGGCAGGGTGCAGGAGCTCCGGTCTTTCTCTCCTCCATCTGGCTACCCCTCCTTCAATTGTATCTGTAAGCGGAGCCCACAGGGCAGTGTTTAGATGGGCTGGGGCTTGGCAGAAGCACGGCTAGCCACGCGCATGAGCTTTGACACTGCGATGTCCAGGTCAGCCGCCCAATTGCACGCACAGGGAGCAGTGCCACGGTGGACTGGTGGGCGGGGCGCCGAAAGCCCGGTTGTGCACTCTTGAGCAGGCAGCGGCACCCAAGTGGCCTGGTGCGTGGGGCACCGAAAGCCCGGTTGTGTGTATGGGTGCAGGCAGCAGTGCCTCGTCGGCCTGTTGGGCAGGGCGCTGAAAGCCAGTCTGGCGTGCAGGCAGCAGCGCTGGGGTGGCCCTGTGGGCAGGGCACCGAAAGCCCTGTGTGCACAGGCTGAAGCTCAGCTGTCAGCCACTCTATTCTCCCGGCTCTGTTGAGACCGCCGGATTCACGCTAAGGTGACGAGATTTTAACATTGGTAAAGCAGGACACCATTGACCGGGGGGAGGTGGTTCTTAATTAAAAATTTGGTCTATCTCCCGCCATTCCCTAGCTTATCGTGCACTTTCCAAAAATCAGGACTTTTTTAAAACGCCATGAGATGCAGGACAAATTGTTAAAAATCAGGACTGTCCTGCCAAAAGAGGGACGTCTGGTCACCCTACTCTAAGCACGTCTAATGCAGCTATGTCCATTCAAGCCCCAGCCCTCACTCTAAGAGCCCTGTCTTCAGAAGGCGCTCCTTCACAGTCAATCTCCTTCGTAAATCAGGGGTGCCAAGCTGCTGTGGGCTGATTCCCTGCTCTCTCCCCGCCCACCGGGAAGTGCAGCCACCCTGCTCCACAGACCCTGTTCCACTTTAGGCTCCGTGATTTGATTAGGGCACTGAGTGCTGTTCCTTGAGTTCGGATGTTTAATTGTCCACAGTCTTGTGGGGCTTCCACACTCCCTAGGTCTCGGCTTCAGCCTGCCCTCGATTAGCTCCACTTTGACCATAGTCCCCCAAACCCCCTTTGTTTTTGCCAGCCCCAGGCCACACTCCGAGTCTCTGTCCCTGAACCGCTGCTTCCTCTTCCCTCTCTCGCTCTCTCCTTTTTCCTCTAACCTTTGGGTGTTGTTCTGCGTTGTGTGGTTCTCTTAGTTGAGGTTGCTTCTCAGGGTTTCCCCCGTGGATTCCATACTGTTCACAAGTCCCTCCCCAGGCGGTTAGCTGCATTCTCTTCTCATGCCACCATCTTTTTTTTAATCTTTTCTTTTTAAAAATTTATTTTGTTGTTTTTGACAGCGACAGAGAGAGACAGAGACAAAGAGAGACACAGAGAAGCGGGAGGGCCCAGAGCAGTCTCCATAGTTGTACATCATCCGTTTTTGACATGGTTTCGTTCCACACAGGTGGGTGAGGTCCGCACAGGGTGCGGACTGGGCTGGGGGCCTCTCACAGGGGAAGCACACCCCTTCAAGTCAGGAGCCCAACCGGGGAGCAAGAACTGAACTGGAGGACTCCCAAATGGGAAGCACACCCCAGCCCAGCACATGGGTGTGCATGGCTGCAAAGCAATCCTCGGTCCCCAGGGCTGCAAAGCAAGCACTTAACCCACTGAACTATCCTGGCTCCCCCTCGTCTTTTCTTATAGTTGAGTAGCTTTCCATTGTGTAAATATACCATAACTTTTTTATCCAATCACCTATCAAAGGACACTTTGGTGTTTTCCATGACTTGGCCACTGTGAACAGTGCTGTGATGAACATTGGGGTACACATATCTTTGATAATTAAGGTTTTCAAGTTTTGGGGTAGATACCCAAAAGAGGGGTTGTTGGGTCATTGAACATTCCATTCCTCGTTTTTTAAGGAATCTCCATACTGCCTTCCATAGTGGTTGTACCAATTGACATTCCCACCAGCAGTGTATGAGGGTTCCTTTTTCTCCACAAACTCTCCAGCACTTATTATTCCCTGTCTTGCTGATATAGCCATTCTAACAGGTGTGAGGTGGTATCTCATTGTGGTTTTAATTTGCATCTCCCTAATTGCTAGTGATGTTAACATTTTTTTTTTTTTTACATAACTGTTGGCCACTTGTATGTCTTCATGTCCTTTTAGATCTTCTGCCCATTTTTTAATTTAATCATTTTTTGTTGCTGTTGTTCAGTTGTATGAGTTCTTTATGTATTTTAGATATTAGCTCCTTATCAGAGGCATTGTTTGCAAATACTTTCTCCCATTCAGTTGGTTACCTCTTTCCTTTGTTGATAGTTTCCTTTGCAGTACAAAAGCTTTTTATTTTCATATAGTCCCATTCATTTATTTTTGCTTTTACTTACCTTGCCTATGGGGTCAAGTTCATAAAGTGCTTTCTGAGCCTGAGGTCTATAAGTTTAGTGCTGATGCTTTCTTCTATGCAATTTATTGTTTTGGGTCTTATGTGGAGGGCTTTAATACACTTTGAGTTAATTTTTGTATATGGTGGCATTTCACAGTCCAGATTTATTCTTTTGCATGTGGTTTTCCAATTTTCCCAGCACCATTTACTGAAGAGGCTTTCTTTTCTCCATTGTATATTTTTTGCTCCTTTGTCAAAAGGTTATTTGTCCGTATATTTGTGGGTTTATTTCTGGGTGTTTGAATCTGATCCATTTGTATGTCTATTTTTCTGCCAAAGCCAAGCTGTTTTGATTATTGACGCTTTATAATATAGACTGAAGTCAGAAAATGTGATGCCTTCTGACTTACTCTTTTTTCGTTGATTGCTTTGGAGATTCGGGATCTTTTGTGGTTCCATATAAATCTGAGGATTTTTTTTTTAATCTATTTCTCCAAAGAATGTCTGTGGGATTTTGACAGAAATTGCATTAAATCTGTATATTGCTTGGGGTAATATGGCCATTTTAACTATGTTGATTCTTCCAATCCATGAACACAGAATATCCTTCTACTTCTTCATATTCTCTTCAATTTCTTGTAATAGTGTCTTATAGTTTTCTGTGTATAAGTCCTTCACGTTCTTTGTAAAGTTTATTCCTAAGTATTTTATTTTTGTTTTGATCGCAAATGGTATCATTTTTCTCATTTCTTTTTCTGAAGCTCCGTTGTTTGTGTATAAAAAAAGCTGTGGATTTTTGTACATTGATTTTGTATCCTGCAACTTACTGTATTCATTTATTATTTCTAACAATTTTCTGGTGGAGTCTTTGAGGTTTCCTATATAAAGGATCATGTCATGTGCAAAAAGTGACAGTTTAACTTCTTCATTCCCAATTTGGATACCTTTTATTTCTTTTTCCTGCCTAATGGCTCTGGCTAGACCTTCTAGCACTATGCTGAATAGCAGTGGTGACAGGGGACATCCCTGCCTCGTTCCTGATTTTAGAAGAAAAGGTTTCAGTTTTTCCCCATTCAGTATGACAGTCACTGAGGGTTTGTCATATATGGCCTTTATTATGTTACGGTATTTTCCTTCTATACCCATTTTGTTAAGTGTTTTAATCATAAATGGATGGTGTATCTTGTTGAATGCTTTTTCTGCATCAATTGATATAATCATATGATTTTTATCTTTTATTTTGTTTATGTGATGTATCACATTGATCGATTTGCATATGTTGAACCATCCTTGTGCCCCTGGGATGAATCCCACTTGGTATAATCTTTTTAATGCATTGTTGTATTCTATTTGCAAGTATTTTGTCTAGGACGGGGGTGGCGAACCTATGGCATGCGTGCCCAAAGTGGCACACGGAGCAATTATTTCAGCACGCGGAATTATTGTTTTTTGTTATAAAAGCATCCTATGCCTCTTATAGACATAAAAATAATCGATACCTCTTATCTCACTCGATGGGTTGGCACGCGAGTCGAGCAAGTATACTCTTATTTCATAAACTTTGGCACTCAATCGCCAAAAGGTTCGCCACCCCTGATATTTGCATCGGTGTTCATCAGGGATATTGATCTATAGATTTCTTTTTTTGTGCTGTTCTTACCAGGCTTTGGTATTGGGGTAATGTTGACCTCATAAAATGAGCTGGAAAGTATTGCTTCTTCTTCAATTTTTTGAAAAAGTTTGAGGAAGATAGTTGTTCCTCTTTGAATGCCTGATAAAACTCATTAGTGACCATCTGGTGTTGGACCTTTGCTTTTGGGAAGGTTTTGGATGATCGTTTCAATTTTCTTACTGTTGATTGTTCTGTTTAGATTATCACATTCTTCTTGATTCAGTCTAGGTGGACATTATATTTCTAAAAATTGTCCATTTCTTCTAGGTTCCAATATTTGATGGCATATATATTCTTCTGTGATCCTTTGTATTTCTGTGGTATCAGTTGCAATTTCTTCACTTTCATTTTTAATTTGGATTATTTGTGTCTTTTGTCTTTTCCCCTTGGTGAGTCTAGCCAGGGGTTTATCAATTTTATTAATTTTTCAAAGAACCAGCTCATTATTGCATTAATTTTTTCTGTAGTTTTTCTATTCTCTATTTCATTTAGTTCTGCTTTAATTTTCATTATTTCCTTCCTTCTGCTGGCGTTGAGTGTTTTTGATACATTTTATCCCATCCTTTAAGATGTGATTTACATTGTTTAATTGTGATTTTTCTTGTTTCTTGAGATAGTCCTATAGTGATATAAATTTCCCTCTTATTTTTGCTTTCACTGTATCCCAGTAATCTTGGTATGTTGTGTTTTCATCATCATTTGTTTCTATGTATCTTTTAATCTCTCCTTTTATTTCTTCTTCAATCCAGTCATTTTGTAATAGCATATTGTTTAATCTTCTTATATATGTATTTTTTCCTGTTTTTTTAAAGATTTATTTTTATTGTTTTTGAGAGAGAGATACAGAGACAGAGACAGAGAGAAGGGGGAGGGCCCAGAACAGTCTCCATAGTTGCATATCATTAGTTTGTCCACATAGTTTCATTCCACAGGTGGGTATGGGCTGTGCAGGGCAGGAACTGGGCTGGGGTCTCACCCTGGTGAGAACTGAACTGAGGGCACTCCCCAGTTCAGCACATGGGTCCGCATGGTCTGGGGCCAGAATTCGATCCTCGGTCCCCGGAGCTACAAAGTGAGTGCTTAACACACTGAGCCATCCTGGCTTCCCCTCCTGCTTTCTTTTTGTAGTTGATCTCCAATTTCAAAGCTTTGTGATCAGAAAATATAGTTGGTATGATTTCAATCTTCCTAAATTTGCTCTGAATAGCTTTGTGTTCCAGCATATGGTCAATCCTTGAGAATGTTACATGTGCACCAGAAAAGAATGTATAGTCAATGTGTTGTAGGATGAAGCATGCTATAAATGTCAACTAAGTCTAATTGCTGCAATGTGTAATGTAAAGCTGGTATTTCCTTTTTTTTTTTTCTTTCTTTCTTTTTTGTTTACCAGTAGATCTATCCATGGCTATGAAGGGGATGTTTAAGTCTCCTAGTATAATTGTGTTTTTGTCAGTTTCTCTTTTTAGGTGTGTTAGTAGTTGCTTTGTAAATTTTGGTGTTTCTTGGTTGGAGGCATATATTAATAAGTGTAATACCTTCTTGTATTGTCCCTTTTATCATTATAAAATGTCTATTTTAGTCTCTTATCTTTTTGATACTGAAGTGTTTCATTAGATATAAGTATGGCTACACCTGCTTTTCTCTGGATGCCATTGTCTTGGAGTATTTTTTCACTCTTTCACTTTGAGTCTGTGCTTGTCCTTGTGGCTGAGGTGTGTCTCTTGCAGGTAGCATAAGGTTGATTTTTGTTCTTTAATCCAATTTGCTACTCTGTGTCTTTTTATTGGTGAGTTCAGTCTATTTCCATTAATGGTGATGATTAATATATGAGGACTTCCTATAGCCATTTTATCTTTGTTTTCTGGTAGTTTTTCTTTCGATTTCTTAGCTTTTTAATTCCCATCAGTTATTTTAGTTTGCTGGTATTTATGAGTGTTTTCTCTCTCTTTTTTTCTGTTATGTGTCCAAGTTCTAAGTTCTTTTTGAGTAGTTACCGTGAAGTTTATGTAAAAGAAACTTTCATATATGTAGTAGTTCCTTTTCTTAAGGATGTTTCTTACCTACATTCTCTTTGGAACTGTCCACCTTTACTTCCTCCCCTTTTATGTTTTTGTTGTTCCAGTTTATCCCTATTTATTTTTACTTTTTGTTTCAGGTCCAATCGCCTCCTTCAGTATGTCTTATAATGCTGGCCCTGTGCTGGAGTATTTCTTCAGTTTCTGTATGTCTGAAAAGGTCTTTATTCCTCCTTCATATCTAAAGAATAACTTTGCTTGGTAGATGATTCTTAGCTGGTAATTTCTCTCCTTTAATATTTTCAATACTAGATTCTACTCCCTTCTGGCTATAGAGTTTCTGTTGTGAAATCTGATGATAGTCTGATGGGCTTTCCTTTATAGGTTATGGTGTTCTTTTTTTGGCTGCTTCGAGGATTCTTTGTCTTTGACCTTTGATATCTTCAGTATGATGTGCTTTGGAGAGTGCCTGCTAGTATTCAGGTAGCTAGGGGTTCTGTTTCCTTCTTGAATTTGAGGTTCCAGTTCTTGTCATACATTTGGGAAGTTCTCATCTACTATTTGTCTGAGCAACTTCTCTGTGCCCATCTTATCCTCTGCTCTCTCCGGAATACCTATTATTCTTGTTATTCTAATGGAATCATATAGTTCTTGTAGATAGCTTTTATTTCTTTTAACCTTCATCCTTCTGTGACATTTTCAAATTTCTGTCTTCAATTTCACTTATTCTTTCCTTCATCTGGTCAGCTCTGCTTCCTATGCTAGCTATTTCATTTTTCATTTCTTTTATTATGTTGTTTATCTCCAGAATTTCTATTCACTTCTTTTTTATAGATTCAATTTCTTTTCTGAGATCACTTAGCTCCCCCTGTGTACTCTGCCAGTTTTCTTTGATCTCTTTGAGTGTTTTCAAAATTGCAGTATTGAATTCTGTGTCATTTAGCTCATATGTTTCCATGCCTTCAAGTTCCTTTTCTGGAGATTTTTAATTTTCTTTCTGAGCTTCTTTGCTCACTAATGTACACACTGATATTGGAGCACTTGTTTTCCTGGACATGAGCACTTTTCCCTTGGTAGATGTAAAGAAATCTTTCTTTTACCTCCTAGCTGGTATTGCTGCAGTGTCTTATAATATTTTCTCATGGTTATTTGGTTTTCTCACAGTGGGAGACTTCCTAGAAGGTAAGCGTCTCTTGGACTCAGTCACCCTTGTCTCTGTATGCCTCCTCTTTAGGAAGATATGGTGGGTGATGTTAGTCTATGCCACTGAGATCCAACTGTAGTCTAAAGTTGCCACATCTGTGCTTCACAATTTTCCTAGATCCCTCTGCTGGCTTCAGTGGGAGGAGTGGGGGGCGGGGTTTGTTAGGAAAGGCGTGGGTCTGTTTACAGCACATGGTAATGGCGGCTTCTTGGTAGCAGCTCACTGAAGGCAGGCTTTGGGTGGGGTTGGCGGGTTGAGCTTTGGGAGAGAGCAAGTGAAGCAGCTCATTTTTGTGTCCAAGGCCACTCAGTTCTCCAGGAAGGGCCCTACCTCATCAAGTGCCACTCTGTACTTCAGCTGCCAGCAGGATTCTGCTGCCAGCACTCCAGCCACTGAACACCCACTTCCTGTTCTGGTCACAGGCCTTCCACTCTGTGGGCCCTAACTCTAGCTGCTTGACCCATGTACTTGCAGCCGGACCCACACTCCAGTCACCCATGCTGATCTCTAGCTTTTGCTGGTGCCTCACTCTGGTCTCCTGCACCACACTATGGCCACTCGTACCACACTGTGGCTGCTCCCCCATGCTTTGCCCTGGCTTCTTGTCATAGCCAGTCACACCCACTTTTGCTGCCTACCCCGAATTCTAGCTGCCTGCATCTCTGCCTTTGTCCCTTCTAGGCTTCCAACACCCCCCGCCCCCGAATCATTCTGCACCTGAACCTCAGTCAGTCTCTCCTCTTCTGATCTCCAGGTCAGCCTCTGGGTTGGTCACCGGGTAGGTCTCCAGGTCATGCTTCACAGCCTGTCTCCTCACAGCTCCCTTTCTTTCTCTCTCACTCGCCTCCCTTTCTCCAGCTTTAGGTATTTTCATGCAATGAGGGGGTCCCTTAGCTGAGACTGTGTTTCTTTGGGATTCTCTGGTTGAATTTTAATTGTTCAATTTATTGAACGATTAAAGGAGAGGTTTTAAGAGGTCCTCTCATGCAGCCAACTTGATGATGTCTCCAAGCAATCCTTATTTTATTTAATAATGGACCCCAAACTCAAGACTAATGATGCTGCCAATTCAAATACAAAACGATAGCTGTGAAATGCTTCCTTTAAGTGAAAAGGTATGTGTGTGTGTATATATATATATATATATATATATGAAAAAAATATAGTATGTGTGTAAGGTTTAGTACTATTCTTAGTTTCAGGTATTCATGGTGGATCTTGGAACATATATATCCTCCACAGATAAGGAGAAACTACTGTACATACACACCTATAACAAAGTTTAGTTTATAAATTAGGCACAGTAAGAAACTGACAACAATGATAAAATAGAGCAATTATAACTATACTGCAATAAAAGTTATGTGAAGGTGATAACTCAGCAAAACTATCAAGAATTTCTTTTTTCTTCATAATTTCACACATAGAAAATTCATTCTTACCATAGATCTTAGCAACTGCAGCATGTAATTTTTTTCTTTCCATATTAAGTTGAAAACTTTCACCTTTTTATGTAAAGGAAGCACTTCTGGCTTCTCTGGTATATCTGAATTGCCACCATCATTACTCTTGAGTTTTGGGGCCATTGTTAAATAAAAAAAGGATTACTCAAACACAAGCACTGCGATACCAGGAAAGTCAACTTGATAATCAGATGGCTACTAAGTGACTAATGGGTGGGTAGGGGAACACAAGTACTGTGCTACTACAACAGTCAATCTGATAAAAAGATGGCTACTAAGCAACTAATGCACTGGCAGTATACACAGCATAGCTACACTGGACAAAGGGATGATTCATGTCCTGGAAGGGATGGAGTGGGACTGCATGAGAATTCATCATGCCACTCAGAACAGAGTGCAATTTATTTATTTATTTTTTTTTTAAGAATATTCTGTTTCGATTTGCTTTCTTTTTTTTTAATATATATATTTTTATTTATTTTTGACAGAGACAGAGAGAGATACAGAGACAGAGAGAGAACTGAACTGGGGGAGCTCCCAGTTCAGCACATGGTTCCGCATGGGCCGGGGCCGTGATTCGATCCCTGGTCCCCGGCGCTGCCAAGTGAGTGCTCAACCCACTGAGCCATCCCGGCTTCCCCATCAGAGTGCAATTTAAAATACAAGATCTGTTCATTTCTGCAATTTTCCATTTCCTAATATTTTTGGACCACAGTTGACAACAGGTTAACTGAAACCACAGAAAGCAAAACTGCAGATAAGGAGGAACTAGTGTATATGAAAAAGGTAATATATGTTTTCTCAGTATCTGGAAATCCACTGCGAGTATTAGAATGTACCTCCTCCAGATAAGGGGGAAATGACTGTAAATCATTAGTAGAAATGTAAATTAGTGTAGCATTAAAAATTTTTTCCTATTAGAAAAATATGTTAATTGTTTTATCTATTAGTATCTGTTAAAAATTTTAATGCAGATATGCTTTGCTGCAGGGATGTGATTTCCATAATTATAAATAAAAGCACAAGTATAACAACATAAAACAGTTCACTGTGGTATTAATGTGGATGTTACATACTTTACATTCATGATATGAACTATTATGTAGCCAATAAAATTGAGATCTTTTTTACTTGAAAAAAATAACAATAAAAATTATTAAATGAGAGACAAGATATAGAATAAGTTTAAATATGATCCTACATTTTTATAAAAGATTAAAAAATTACATATTAAATGAACACACATAAAAAAGAAAGATACATGCCAAACACAAGAGTAAATTTGAAAAGAAGACAATTAACTTTAGGTACATCTATATTATTTAAATGGTGAAAACCACAATTTTTAAATTAAAAAAATTCTTATGAAATAGTCAAAATGTCTGACACATGCCCAAATAATAGGAGAAAGGTTGTTAGCTTCATTGTTTTTATTGTATTATTGAAGGTTATCAGAAAAGAATACTATCATTCATAATATTAAATGACATGATACATACTTGACTTTATATTCTGAATAAATGTAACTAGAAGAAGAAACAGAACACAAGCTATCTCCTCATGTTCTGGCCTTGGATTCATCAAAAAATACCAGCCATTGACAGTACCTATTCACTGCCACAAACAATGCAGAGTCCTAAAATAAAATATTTTTTTTAATATTTATTTTATTGTCCTTGACAGAGAGAGAGAGAGACAGAGACAGAGAGAAGGAGGAGGGCTCAGAGCAGTCTCCATAGTTACATGTCATCAGTTTCCAACATAGTTCCATTCCACACAGGTGGGCAGGGGGCTGCGCAAGGCAGGAACTGGGCTGGGGCCTCCCACAAGGGAGGCACACCCCCATGAGCCAGGGACTGAACCAGGGCCTCCAACATGGGTAGCTCACTCCAGCAAGAACCGAACCAGGGGCCACACCCCAGTTCAGCATATGGGTCTGCATGGGCCGGGGGGCCAGGATTTGATCCTCGAACCCTGGGGCTACAAAGCAAGCACCCAACCCACTGAGTCATCCCAGCTTCCCCCTAAAATAAAATATTAAGCCATGATAATAACATAAAACACATCTACAAAAATTTTTCATGATTTCTAATGGCAAATATTTACACATTGTGTTCTATAAATAGAAATAGAACTTTCCACTTGACATTAATGTGATACAAGTATCTTGTAAGACTATACTTATACAAATGCCATCAAATGTATTGACTTTTTTATAACATGCAAAGCACTGTATCTCTCAGAATTACTCAGTATTTGCTAAATGACTGTATACAAATGAGTCTGAAACAATGACAGTCATCTCATTTCGGTTTAGCAAAAACTGTTAGTTATTTATAAACCCCACTATGCAGAGGAGGAAACAGTTTAAGTAACTTAGTTTTGGTAATTGTGTTAACAAATGGTAAAACAGAATTAGAACTCTAAAGGTCTTATTATTCTATTAGTTCTTTACATAGTACAATATAGCCTGTGAAAATATGGGCTATTTCTAAAAGGGTAAGAACACAAAAAATTAGGAGGAACAGAAAAACATAATAGAAAGAAGTAGGAAAACCTGCCAATGGTAGTAAGTCAAACTTCAGAAAATATTTACCCAAAGCATTTGAGGCACAACTAGAATAGTAGGATATATCTGTTTATCCTGCTTAGTAATTGTAGTTCCTTCCATCAAAGATGATCTCTCACCTAATCCCATGCCATGTACCTACCTCAGCATATATGAGACCAAAAATTTATCTCTGATTTTCCTTGACTCAGTGTTCATTATGGTGTATTATGGCTTACTTTGTTGCTTACAGTTGATAGGCATTTCAGAGATGATTCTCCACAAACAGATTGGCTTGGTTAATTGTGTATGCATTACTATTATTGATTTAATGCTGTGTAACAAACCACTCCAAAATGACAATGGTTTAAATTAAGATTATTCTTTATTGTTTTCATAGAGAGAGACAGAGAAAGAGAGAGGCAGCAAAAAGGGAGAGGGCCCAGAGCAGTCTTGATAGTTGTACATCATCAGTTTTCGACATAGTTTCATTCCACACATGTGGGTTAGGGATACACAGGGTGAAAACTGGACTGGGGACCTCCTGAATGGGAGGCACAACCCCATGAGCCAGGGGCTGAACTGGGGGCTTACCACATGGGAAGCTATGGGTCCATACAGGCTGGGGCTAGGATTCGATCCTCAGACCACAGGGCTGCAAGGTGAGTGTTTAACCTGCTAAGCCATCCCAGCTTCCCTGAATGGCTTAAATTAAATGCTAATTTCCTACTCATGAATTCAGGTTGACTAGAGCCTCTCTACTTCAAGTTGTGGGTCACGTTCAGTTCTCTTTTGCTTATATTTAACTCTGGGACCCAATCTGAATGGGCAGTAGTTTACAAGGGGCAAGCTTTTCCTATGGCAAATAGCGTTAAGTACAAGGGAGCTGAAAAAATTTGCCAGGCCTCTTAAAAGTTTCATCTCAGAAAAATGGCCTAGTATCATTTTCACTTCCATTCTATTGGCCCAAGTAAGTCATAAAACCAAGTCCAAAGTCAGGTGAGTCACAGATGTACATTTCACACCGACGGAAACTGTGAGGAAGAATTAGTTGAAAAGCATAATTCAAGTTATCATAAACTCTAAGAGACATTCCCAGAAATTTTCATTTGTGTTCAATAATGATGTAAACATATTAATAGTAAGGTGTTGATCAAGTAATGATTACTATCATATTCTCACATGATTGAGAGCTTAGAAAAAAAGTAAATATATCAATGACAAAATCAACATGCAAAATCTTTTCAAGTGCTGGTACAGTGGGCTGAACTCATTACAACAGAATTTCACAAAAAAAATTCTGCTATGGTTTTAGTATAGGATGGAGAATACCTGACTTAATAGCAAAATATGTAAAAGATTTGATGGTTTTGAATTTAAGTTCAATAAGAGCCACTTAATACATCTTCCTAAAGGGATAATTTAACTTAGCTTATATTAACACTAATAATAATATAACTGAGTGATCAGTATGTAAGTACACAGTAAAATTTAAAAATTAAACTAAAGACATAGAAGAAAAAGTCTGTTCTATTCTGAGCCAACCAAATCCAGAGGATTATTATATTGGGTTATGATTTGAGTATCAATATATAACAGAAAACAGGTAAGGTAAAACTGAGTCACATAAGTAATTCAAGTGTGAACTGAATAAACTATTGAATGTTAGGAATGGGAAGACTGGGAGTGAAATGTAGACCTGCAGAAAGATGTAGGAACAAGCATAGAAGTTGTCTTTAAATTCCTAAAAAATCATGCATCAAAGAAGGTTACTTGGAAGGGAAGATTTCTGCTCAATATATATAGGAATTTTCTAATTAGAAGATGAATGTCTTGAGAGAGAACAAAATTACTATTGACTGAATTTAGAAAGAGGATACAAGGCCTCTAAGCAGTGGGCAAATTTTTACTGTAAAGTGCCATGGAGTAAGTATTTTTGGCTTTGCAGGCCATATGATTCCTATGTCAACTACTCCAACTTTGTTGGTGTAGCAAGAAGGCAACCTTAGATAACATGTAAACAACTGGGTTTGACTATGGTTCACTAAAACTTTACTTATAAAAATGGGTGCCAAGCCAGATGGTTAAAGTTTGCAAACTCTTCCTCTATATTAAAAAGAATTAATGAAATTGAAGATAAAAATTTGGAATCATCACACAAGGAAGAAGAGAGAGACCTAAGAGCTAAAAAAAACCCACAAAAACATATCTAAAAGAACTATCTGGCTCCATTAGAGAAAGCAGAGGGCACAGAATGAGATGAGCACAGAGAATTTACTCAGACAAATAGTAGATGAGAACTTCCCAAATCTATGGCAAGAACTAGAACCCCAAATTCAAAAGAAAACAGGACCCCTAGATTTATAAAGAAAAGCCCATCAGACTATCATCGAATTTTTCAAGAGAAACTCTACAAGCCAGAAAAAAATAAAACAAAGTACTCAAAATATTAAAGAAAAAAACTACCAGCCAAGAATCCTGTACCCAGAAAGTTATTCTTTAGATATTAAGGAGGAATAAAGACTTTTACAGACATACAGAAAATGAAGAAATTCTCCAGCACAAGGCCAGTATTTAAAGAAATACTGAAGCAGGCAATCAGACCTGAAACTAAAAGTAAAAATCAATAGGGATAAACTGGAACAGCAAAAACATAAAAGTGGAGAAAGTAAAGATTTAAATTTCCAATGATAAGGGAGGTAAAAAACACCTTTAAGAAAAAGAGGTAGAGATCAAGAATGGCAGCATGAGAGGAGAACGCCGATAACTGCCTGGGAAGGGCCTGTGAACAGAGGGGAATCCACAGGGGAAACCCTGAGAAGAAACCTCAACTAAGAGAACCACACAACGCAGAACAACACACAAAGGTTAGAGAAAAAACGGGGAGAGCGGGAGAGGAAAAGGGAAGCAGCGGTTCGGGGACAGAGACTCGGAGCGTGGCCAGGGGCTGGCAAAAACAAAGGGGGATTGGGGGACTACGGTCAAAGTGGAGCTGGATCGAGGGCGGACTGGAAGCCGAGACCTAGGGAGCGTGGAATCCCCACAAGACTGTGGACAATTTAACATGCGAACTCAAGGGACAGCACACAGTGCCCTAATCAGATCACAGAGCCTAAAGTGAAACAGGGACTGTGGAGCAGGGCGGCAGCACTTCCCGGCGGGCAGGGTGAGAGCAGGACACCAGCCCACGACAGCTCAGCACCCCTGATTTACGGAGGAGATTGTCTGTGAGGGAGCGCCTTCTGAAGACAGGGCTCTTGGAGTGAGGGCTTGAGTGGGCATAGCTGCATTAGACATGCTTAGAGTGAATCCGGCGGTCTCAACAGAGCCGGGAGCGTAGAGCGGCTGCCACCCGAGCTATGGCCTGTGCACACAAGGCTTTCGGCGCCCCGCCAACTGGGCCGCCACAACACCACTGCTTGCTTGCCAGCGTGCAATTGGGCTTTTCGTGCCCCGCTAACCAGGCCGCTGGGGCACCGCTGCCAGCACGCAAGTGCGCAATTGGGCTTTCAGCGCCCTGCCCACCGGGCCGCTGCAGCACTGCTGCCTGATCGCAAGTGCACAACTGGGCTTTTGGCATCCCGCCCACTGGGCCTCTGGGGCGTTGCAGCACACGCGCACAACAGAGCTGCTGACTGGGTCACCGCGGTGTCAATGACGGCGCGCGGGACTGCGCGGCCAACCAGGGCCTCTGCCAAGCCCCAGCACATCCAAGTGCTGCCCTGCAGGCGTGGCTTACAGATACCATTGAAGGAGGGGCAGCCAGGCAGAGAGAAAAACCAGAGCTCCCACACCCCGCCTGCACTGAACCACCAGCCCGCCCGGCTGAAAGAGGAATCTGCTATTGTGTCTCAGGCCCTCCCTAGCTCCTACTCACATGACCCCACCCCTGGCCACACCTTTACTACCCTGCTATCTAACAGTTAAGACAGCAACCTGAAGTGCCCCAGGACACAGAAGCTATCTACTTCCCCAAACCCTCTCCCAAAATCTTCTCCCACAACTGAGCCCAAAAGAAAAAATAAAGAGAAGCCCATCTGATAGGCAAACCCCCAGAGGGAAAATACTCATGCGTAAAGCAAAAAGAACCACATCAAACACAATGCACACCTCAGAATCCAAAGCCCCTCCAGAAGATCAGGGGCAGTCTTTAGTAAAGGACTTTGCACACTTGGAATCAAATCTAAGTGAAACAGAATTCAGGTCTGCATTAATCAAGACACTCAGAGAGCTCACTCTATGCTGGCAAAGTACCCAGACACAGTTAAATGACCTCAACAAGAAATTTTTTGAGCAAAATGAGTACTTTACCAACAAAATTGAGAAGCTAGAGCAGAACAAAAATGAACTCCTTGAAATGAAAGGCATCATGGGAGAGCTGAGAAAAGAACTGATCAGCATAGGAAACAGGGCTGACCAGCTAGAGGAAAGGTTGAGTGAAATTGAAGATACAAACATGGAAATGTCACAGAGGGAAGAAGAAAGGGAAAGGAAAATCAAGAAAAATGAAAGAGCCCTACAAGAACTTTCTGACTCCATCAGAAAGAAAAATATTGGGGAAGCCAGGATGGCTCAGTGGGTTAGGCACTCACTTTGCAGCGCCGGGGACCGAGGATCGAATCCTGGCCCCGGCCCGTGCAGAACCATATGCTGAACTGGGAGCTCCCCTAGTTCAGTTCTCTCTCTGTCTCTGTATCTCTCTCCCTCTCTCTCTCTTTTGTCAAAATAAATAAATAAAATATATATTAAAAAAAAGTTTAAAAAAAAAAAGAAAGAACAATATTAGAATAATAGGGGTACCAGAAGGAAGCGAGATAAAATCTTCTCAGACTCTACTAAAACAAATAGTGGATGAAAATTTCCCTAACCTGTGGAAGGAATTACAGCCCCAAATCCAAGAGGAAAGCAGAAGCCCTAAATACCTAGACCCTAGCAGATCTTTTCCAAGGCACATTGTCCTGAAGATGACAAAAACCAATGACAAAGAAAAAATCCTCAAGGCTGCTAGGAAAAAACAAAACATAACTTTCAAAGGAAAACCTAGCAGGCTGTCACCAGACTTCTCAGCAGAAACTCTGCAAGCCAGGAGGGAATGGAGCCCAATCTTCAAAACATTAAAAGAGAGAAATTTCCAGCCAAGAATTAACTATCCAGCAAAATTAACCTTTAGATATGAAGGAGGAATTAAGGCCTTTACAGATATACAGAAGCTGAGGGAATTCTCCAGCTCAAAACCGGCACTCCAAGAAATACTAAAGGAGGCTATCCGACCTGAATCCAGAAATCAAAATA
>PVKE010032982.1:0-18170 GCA_004027555.1 Craseonycteris thonglongyai
CATGCTCACAATAAAGTATACTGCCCCTCCATTGAGATATTTTTACATATCGTAAAAGGATATGTAATAATGAAAGAAATGGTTTACAGGTTGCAATAAATAGCTACAGTGAATGGTGACAACAAAAATTCTCGTCTTTCCACAGGTCTAGGTTTAGGATCCATTCCTTTTTCTCCATCTCACTCCCTCATCCTGCCCTGATTCCTGGATTATAGGATTTAATGAAAAAGAAATGAGTGAAAAGTAGGCAGATAAGGTTAAGATGTGGTAGCAACTGACACAAATGATCCAAAGTACAGGTTTATGGAGTTAATTGAGATGGCAAATGAAAATTTTATGCTCTATTATTCAGAAAAAAAATTTTCTTTTTAAACAATTTTGACTGTCAGGCATATGATGTAAAAGATAGTGCTTAAATTATTCCAAAATTGATACTGAAAACGAACCTCAATTGGTTCTTCACCACCTTTTACTTGATTTTCACCCATTTCTCCATTCTCGTAGCTGCTGCTCTTTTCAACCCATAACTCGGATTTTTCTACAGTTAGTCGAAGCTGGTCTAGATCTGCCTTTATTTGCTTGTAGTTGTCTACATCTTGATTGGACACTAACAATTGCACCTGGAAGCAGAAGCATTTCAACACTTAATTTACTTATGGACTTTATTCTTATTTCATTCATGTCTAAAATGTCAAGTCTTTTAACATATTTGTCTGCCAGTTGAAGTTTAATATTTCTAGAATATTTATAGATATTTTAGATATATACACTGACCATGAAAAGTTACCTGGCAATATTTGAGGACTGTACCCAATATATTCACGTGTTATAAAGAATTATATGTGTAAAAAGAGTGAGCCACAGCAAAGCTTTTCAAAGTGCTAAAGAATAATTTAAAATAAAAAATAAGGGTACTGAACTCTAATTTTACTGCTAAAGTTAATTTTTCTGAGACCTTGTGTTAAAAGTTAGAAACATAAAAATAAGTGGAAGAAAATACTGATAACGTCTAAAACTCATATCAACTTCTATAATGTATATGTATTATAAGACATATACACATATATGTGTAATTATATCTATATAATTGCTCTTTTAGTTCTTATTTTAGCATATTCTTGTAAAACTTCCTAATGAAGATCATTGGCTTTATTAAAAAATATTAATGAAACACACATGAATATTATTATTCATTAATAGTCTCAAGACTGATGTCAATTAAAGGTAACAAAAAATAAAATGAGACCCATAACAGCTCCTTCCTTTTGGATGTAAACAAGTTTCCATCACAAAACATTTATTTCAGTTACTGCTGAAATTTACAAGTAAATCTGAGATCAAAATAACATCAGTGATGACAAAATTCTGAATACAGTATTATCCCCCAGTACTTTCCTAAATCTTCGTACCTGTCATGTACATTAACAATATTTACTGCAAATCACCTGGGGGGAACTCTTTCTAGAATAGATCATGTCCTGGCTTATGACAAGGCCATATCTATCTTTAAAAATAGCAAATGTCCCCAGGAAAGCAGCACAGTCATTAACTCTGCAGCCGTGAAGTCAGGTTGAATGTTATAAACAATATTTTAGGAGCTTCTGCTACGGAACCACAGAGGTCGCTCCATCTTACCTGTTTAAATGCCTGTAAAACTTCCGCTCTCTGGCTGAAGTGCTTGAACAGCAGCTGCAGGGCCCCCGACAGCAAAGGAGGGTAGTCGTGCATGATCAGATGAATGAGGACCCGTAAAAACGTCCTACCTCCTTCATCATCAAGTTGCACTGGATTCTTTTCTTTTCTAGAAAACCAACTATAATTCTAAAACAACTGGTATTTACATTAAATCTACTCATAAGTAGTTAAAACTATGTATAGGTTCTCAACGTTATATCAGTCTTGCCCCAAATTGTTAAGTAAAAATGAAGGCGTTTTTACTCTTTTTTTTTTTTTTCCCTTCTGTAACTGATGAGGAAACAAAGCACGCGCACACACACACAAAGGCTTGTGTTTGGCCATGAAAGCAGGAGCAATCAACCATCCCAGGTTTTCCACGATGGAGGAAGTTCCCAGGATGGGGCACTTTCAAGTGCTTGCAATGGGAAACTACCAGGCACACCAGGATGCCTGCTAGGCATAGAAAAAAATACAGGAATATGAATCAATCCAAAAGCGTTTACTGAGAAGACATAGTAAGTTGGATGTCCACCAAGGATTGATTTGCCTTCGAGCCTTAGAGACCTCTCCAGGACAGGTGGGCTGGGGAAGGACAGTGCGCATACACACGCACACGCACATACCACCACTACCAAAGCCGCACCGTGTGTTTCTTATATTCATTTGGACTCTGAGCATGATTGCATGGATTAAAGGTTCACTTATTTTAAGGTGAAAGTCAAACACTGGTTTATTCTCTCTTCTCAGGAATAATAAAAGACTTGCATAGAAAAACACAACAATAACAGCAAACACTGGCAAAACAGTATGAAACCAAAGCTAAACTAAATGTTCACTAGAGATAAAAAAAAAAAATTGACCCCCTTGATTCTTCATTCTTGTTTCTCTTTCTAACCAAGGAAAATGCAACCAAAGGCTTAGTGTATAAACTTGTTTAGGTTCTCATGGCAAATCTCTGATCAAATAAACACTAGAAGCTCAATAATTCGTAGCTTAGATGTTTCACTTTTTCACTTTTCTTTCTGACTGCTATTAGTTTCACTTCTAAAAAAGAAAGAAACAACTTAAAAACAATGAATGGCAGGACTCCTGACCACCAAGGAGGGCAGTCAGGCCAGAGGCATTTCATTTTCTTCAATTGCGGATAGTTCCAAATGGCAAAAAATACCTTTATTTCTCACACATAAAGTTAACGATGACATTGAAACAAATGATATTTTTGTCTCAAATTTATTAGACTCAAGGAAGCAATGTTTTGCAAGATGCAGCAATATTTCTACCAGGGGAGTTAAAGGGTGTTTGTGTACTGTCATTATTTGAAGAAAGAAAAGCAAGGAATTCAGGGAAAAGTTCGATACACTCATCTTATCTCCCTTGTCTTGTTTTTACCTAACCGAAAGAAAAATTATGCATTCTCTTCTACAGCAAATTAGCAGCTTCCTCTCTGGCAGAAATTATTTTGGCAACAATAACAAATCTAAATTAAATAGATAAAGAGAGGTGAACAATAACGAAGTAGCAATAAAATTCTAAGCAAAATCTTAATCACAAGATAAAGATATATAAATGTTACTATACCTTCCAGCAAACATTGTTTCTGCCTGAGCTGCAATTTCATCTATATCAGGAACAATAGCTGCAAAGAAAAGTAGTAATATCTAGTCTTTATCTTCTCGTACTTAGGAGTCAAAATATGTATATTAATATTAGTGTACTTAAAAAATATTTTGTCTTAATTTCTGCTACCAAAAGTCAATTAAGTTTAAAAAGTGACACTACAGTTTCACCTTAGATATCAATATTTTAAATTGAATTTTACATTTTTAAATATATATTGCTGTAGTCAAAAATATACTTAAAAGATCAGAAACCACCATTTACAAAGTTGCTACATCTACATAAGTAGATGCATATATGTATCATGCATATGATGCATATATAATGCATATATGCATCAACTACACACACACTTATGTATACATGCATACATATAATGTAAATGTAGTATAATTTTATTTGAAGAATCAAAATATACCCATAAGAACCTTGTCATTATATGGTAGTTCAAAACAACATTTTTACCTAAACTTACTTCTCAAATTCTATCCCTTCTCCTTGTGGGACACAGTGCTTAAAAAAAATCGTGTGTGCAAACCAATCATGATTCCTTATCCATTCCCACCACTAATATTCTACAGATATCTTTATTAAGACAACATGTTTAAATGATAAGTAGACAATTTATTTCTCAGATCCAAAGCATAAAAGAAAACAGGGCAAGATATAAAAAGGGGAAACTAATTCTTCCCAGAAAGCTCTCTCTTACAGACATAAGTAATGCAAGAGATTCAGGTAAACCAGAAAACTGGTTTTCTGGTGGTGCCCCTAGACTTTCCCTTCTATATTTTATGGACACTTAGAGCTCCAGTTTCCAGAAGTCTGGCTTCTGAAAGCCAATAATTTTTATGCTACTGTCAATGCAACCGCCAGCAAGACTTTCTGGTTCTGCCATGTCATTCCTGGAAATAGCCCTTTGGGGTTCTACGCTTCTGGGAAGCATAAAAACAACAGTGTTGCAAATGTGCCAGAAGTGACTTCTCACTTAGGCAAGCTTAACTCTGTAGAGGCGTGCTGTCTTTTGGATGGTACTAATAAGTCAGATGAGGGGCCCTTTGGCCTAGCATCTACTTTACCTACACACTTAAAATCACTGAATCATTTGTTATATTGACCGACAGGCAAAAAAGGAGGAGTGTTCCTGACATTGTCACGGTGATGGTTAGAAAAAAGTTTCATATATGTGTGCAAAAGAATTCTGTTAACTGGCTAAATATTTAATACAACAGTTTCCAGCCTACCATGATTGGCCTGGTCTATCCAGAAAAATAGTAATTTAATTTCTTAGGTTTCATAGGTACTGTCTATAGGCACAGAATTTTTATAATTATTTTATGGCCTTTCATCATTAGGCTGTTAAAGTCAGAGATAAGGTGACTTCATTCCTATACTTTTTAAATGTGAAACATTATAATATAGTCCTGGTTCATAACCATGCAAAGAAAAGTAACAACAAACATGAAAACCAACACCCTCATTCACAGTCAGACCTTTGGGAAATGTCATGTCTTTACTCAAGAGGTGGGTGATGGCTCCCTACAACACCTTTCTTCTCAACAACCGCATTTCACATTGCTCTTAGATCCAGGCAAAAAAAGAAAAAAATCCTTTGGATTTTCATCAAATAGCACAATGCTCCAAAAATTCAGACTCTGGAGTTGAAGAAATTTCACAGGGAATCCCTGCTCTACTACTTTCAAGACCATTAGCAAGTAACATAACACTTCCAACCTTGGTTTTCTTGTTTGTAAAATGGTACAATGAACAGAACCTCCACCTCACAGATTTGCGACAATTAGAAAAGAATCTGCATTCAAAGGACTTAGCACCAAGTGCCAGCAATTATCCTCCCTGCCATTTTAGGCTAGTTATTGAATATTCTGTCTCAGTCCCTTCATAGCATTGCTAAAAATTATTCCCACATGTGTTTGTTTTGTAGAAATACATTGGGTTTTTTTAATATGAAAGATTCTTTCAAGTTCTTAGGAAAAAAAATATAAAGATTAAATATTGACCCAAAGGAGATACCTGAGGGTAGTAATGTATCCGGAGAGCCATTCACAGATGCTTCTGCATTCTCGTTGTTCTCTCCGAATTCCTTCTTATATATTGACAGCATATATGAGATCCGATAATCTAGTCTGACACTCAGGATAAACTACAAAAAGCATTCAAAACAACATAATTTTATTTTATCAGCATAGTGTTTAGAAATATAATTCATTACACAACACCAGGAACAACGTAACTATAAACACTTATTGGTTAAGGCTGTTAACACTTCAGTTGCACACGTGTTCCTCAGTTGTAAGACTAAGAAAAGTGATGCATTTCCATTCATCAATGTCAGTAAAAGCCCAAAGCAGTTTTGGAAAGGAGAAAACTTGACATCTTATGATTATTCTCTGAATATTCCAGGCAGACATATCCGATGGGTCTGAGTGAAGAGGAACTAATGACATAATTTTACTAAGCAGTAGTATGCAGAGTGTCCATTAGCTCTGGGAGGAGAATGCTGGAGCTGTGATCCTCATTTCTGCACAGAAAGGCCATAATTTTGGCTACAGGAGTTCGGATCCCAGCTATACCATAGCCAGTGCGGGATGTAGGCTACAAAAGGGCAGCTGAAGTAACAGCATCCTAATCTACTATGACTGAGCCTCACTGGTGCTTGTTTTTCCTTGGATTTGTGTTGTTGTCCCTAATTGATGCACTCAGAGAAGGCAAGTGCCAATCCGGTTCCTGTCTGTGCTGGGCACTGTGAGGAATACAAACATGTGAAGCCCACTGCTTTCATCATCACTTTGGGAAAACAAAATGCAGCATTGTTATGATAATTTGGAAACCATCGAGAGCTAAATCACGTGGTATAGAATACAGTGGAGATCAGAGAAGGAAACAGCGTGGACTAGAGATGTCTGAGTTGAGAAGGGAAACAACAAGAGAAGTGGTTCAACCTTGGGTTACTTTTTACCCCAGTGTGCCTGAGATAGGTCCTGTGATAACCTTTTGCCACAGCAGAATTACGGTATCAGTGTCCCTCACATTCTCCCAAGTCTCATTTAGGCAGTAAACATTGGCCATGAAAGATTCAAAATATGTAGTATTTTGTGGCACCATCTAACCCAGGGGTGTCCAACCTTTTGGCTTCCCTGGGCCACATTGGAAAAATTGTCTTGAGCCACACATAAAATACACTAACAATAATGATAGCTGATAAACTAGAAAAAAAAAAATCACACAAAAAAAATCTCATAATGTTTTAAGAAAGTTTACAAATTTGTGCTGGGCCACATTCAAACTCATCCTGGGCCAAATGCAGCCCACAGGCCGTGGGTTGGACAAGCTTGATTTAACCTTTCCTCTCACTAAGTCTCTCTTCTATCACACCCTTCCCTCCTCTCCTCCTCCTGACTTCTTTCTCTCATTCTCTCTCTCACATTTCTCTGTCCAATGGCACATGACAAAATTCTTGTGATTTCTGACTTGCCTTCTCACATTGTTCATAGTGTCCACTTTGTATCTTGAATATTCTCCTTCACCCCATAATAACAAGCTTTTGAGATATCCTCCAAGGTCTAGTTTAAATCCCTTTTTTAATGAGGTTTTCCTTGGTTCCCAGTTAAAATCAATTTTTCTGCTTTGCTCACCCAACACATTGTTTATACCTATAGGTCCAAAGTTGAATCTCAATTGCCCTCTCCCCTCTCCAACCCCCATTAGAACTTCATGCTCCTTATGGGTAATGAACATGCTTCTTGTCAGCTAGCCTCAGTTAAGTTCAACAAACGTTAACTAAGGCAGGTACTAATGAAGGTGCCAAGGGTACAAAAAAGCTTCCAAGGATATAAGGCCTGCCTTTGAAGAGCATATAATCTAGAGGGAAAAACAAACACCAAAGAGACTCTTTCATTAGCATGTAGTGAGTATTGCAACACGTATTGTTTTAACTAATTCTAGCCATTAATAATAGGGGGATTGTCAAAGCAGAAGACAGATCATGGGAAAGGCCTGAGAAAGGGCCAGTGGATTTTGGTAGCTTTGAGTAGAAGGGTGGGAGCAAAAGCTAGATTGCAAATACTTTAAAAAATAAGGGTTATTTTTTAAATGTATGTAAAGAACAAATTAATAAAACACATTAAATTTTAGTTGAAGTTGAGTACTTGTAAAATTGTATTTTATAAATAGAAGCAAAATAAGTATTTTCATTCTCTATAATATTTAATTTTGGGGAAAAAAATCAATGGATGACGGAATGGAAGGAAAGGGGAAAAGGGAAGAATGAAAAGGGCAGGAAAGGGGTGTTGGCAGAGGGCCAAATAAAAAGGACAAGAATAAAAGAGAAATTTAAAAAAACTAAAAATAGAGAGATAGGCAAAGTGATGGGGAAAAGACAGGCAGACCCTGAGCGAGGAGGAAGAGCCAGCAGAGAGCAGGAAACGTGCATAAGGAACGTGGCTACAAACAAATTCTGAAGAGACGTTCTATGGAAGAAACACAGTCAAGAGCAGCCCCCAGGAACACAGACACAAACACAGTGAATCAGATCCAGACACTGAGACACATAAAACAGAGTGAGAACAGAGGTTCAACAAGAAATACAGAAAAAGCCCAAAAGAGGCAATAACAATGAGTCAGCCCTAGACTGGCCCACCATAGTCTCTCCATCTCATTTTTTAGCTGTTAGAGATTGTCTGTTCAATGCTGCTTTGTCTGTAACTCCCGGCTAAAATGAGGCCACGATTTTAGAAAGTGTCCCATGAGTAGGATGATGTTAAGCAGCTGTGGGTTCATTCGGTCCACAGGTCGGGGATCACTACCTTCCTTAGTTTAAGAACAGGAAGACTAAGGGACTTTTCAGGGTCATGAGCACAGTGTTGGGAGGCCTGCCAGTATCTCTCAGGATTCTGCATTTGGAATTCCTGGAGGAACTGTAAAACCTTTTATGATTATAAATCTAATTACTTTAAATAAAAGTGTACACGCCCTTCCTGGACTACTTACTAACCCACTTCTGGTAGCTCGGTCTAGGTTAAATTATGATGAAAGACAACAAACTTTATCTAGAATCTTCATACATCCTTAAAAACTCCAGGCTTCCCTCTTCAAATTTGGAATAAATGCTGCATATATAATTTAAGTATCATAAAACTACTTTTCAAATATTTTTTTTTTAATGCTAAGAATTCATAGCTACAATAATGGAAAATTTATTCACTAAATCAATGGGTATGAAAAAATAATTTGCCTCCTTTAAATTCACAGAGATAGGTATTAGACTAGCTTAATTTATATATGTGCATATATGTTATTCCTAGCATCTTTGAAACAAAAACACAAAGAGAGATATTCACTTATATAAAATACTAAAACCAATTTTAAAAAAGTATTAACATTTTCACTAATAAATAAAATTTTGAATTTCTTGTTATAATAAATCTAAATACAGGCAATCATATGTCAAATTCAAGTAAAAATGGAAAAAGGGTTGAAATTCCATCATTAACTTTGCAAGCTTTGAAATCGTTCTAAAGTGAAGCTAAAGTTAAATTAGAATCAACAATACACAAGAAAAGACATATGAAAGAGGTTCTGTCAACCTCAAAGCACCCCACAATTGTTAGATATCATCATGAGCATATTTACTGGGGTTGAACAAATGTAATTAATATGTTAATTCATGTCAATGTGAGACTTCTTACCAGGTTTGTCATTAACTTAAAAGAAAAAAAATAAGATCAATAGCATTTCAGAATATTTACAGTGATTTAGAGCAAAAAGTTTAAGGTGCTAAACCAAAAAATACAATGCAATTATGTAGTTGTCACTTGGCTGTCCTCAAGCAACATACCTGTAAAATCTCAATTATCTTCAGTTTGGTGTCCATCACGGTGACGTCCTCCTGCTCGGCAGGACTCCCTTGTTTGCTGGGGTGGATGCTCGGCTGCACGTCAGGCAAACTCATGGGAAAGATGGAGCCTCTACTGAGCACCATCTGGGTCATCATCTCTCCCACCCCATGGATGGTTCTCATGACATTGTTTCCTGGCATGAGAAATATCCCTAAGTCAATTCACCCAGCACCTGGACAAACAACTGTACTATCCAACTGGTCACAAGCAGAGTGAAAACAGGGTAGGAAAAGGATTAAAATTAGGAAAGAGTAGCATCAGCACTACTCTGGCTCTTCCCTTGCACATAAATAAAGTTAAGATATTGCAGGCACATTTGAAAATGACAAATTTTAAAAATGAATTTTTACTTTTCTCAGAAAACGCTTTGAAATGATGCACCAAGAGCAAACTGTTGGTAACTCTAAGGACATCCAAATCAGGTCCTTGTGTAACACAGTAAGTCCTCCAATATCACGAGCAGTCTCTAGTGTTTACAATAAGGTGAAAGGTTACTAATCTCCATGATAAATGAGTTGTAAGTTAGGATACAAAGATCGCATGAAACCATTTAAATCAAGCATGTGCAACCCGCATCCCGTGGGCCATTTGCCCTCCAAGATGGCCTTGAATGAAGCCTAACACAAAATTGTAAACTTTCTTAAAACATTATGAGGGTTTTTTGTGATGTTTTTTCATGATTTATTTTATTGTTTTTGACAGAAAGAGAGAGAGAAAAAGGTGGGGGGCAGAGCAGTCTCCATAGCTGTCTGGCATTAGTTTTCAACATAGTTTCATTCCACAGGTGGACGCGGAGCTGCACCGGGCAGGAACCAAACATGGGGCCTCCCACATGGAGGCGTGCCCCTGGTGGGAGTCTTGCCAGGGGCCTCCTACATGGGAAGCTCGCCCCAGGGGAAACTGAACTGGCCACCCCAGTTCAACATATTGGTCCACACAGGCGGGGCCAGGACTGAAACTCAATCCTCAGACCCTGGGGCTGAAATGCAGCACTCAACCCACTGAGCCAACCTGGCTTCCCCATGATTATTTTTTAAGCTCATCAGGTAGCATCACTGTCAATGTATTTCATGTGTGGCCCAAGGCAATTCTTCCAATGTGGCCCAGGGAAGTCAAAAGGTTGGATACTGTATACTGCAGAGATAAATAGCAACTAGTGTCCTAATCCTACCCTCAAACTGAGGACTTTTTAGCTTTGTTTTCATATAGCTTATCAAAAGAGCTTATGGAAGAGGACTGTTTCAACTTCATTTTAAGAAAAAGAAAGTCTCATCTAGGGAAGAAGTGTGTATTAGGCAATATACTTCACATTCCTTCATCCAATTTGAAAAGAAAAATCATTATTCAAAATCTTAAAAAAGGCAATTATATTTGAGGTAATCACAGAAACAAATTAGTGACAAACATGCTCATTTGCAATGAAGAATCATTCCCCTTATGCATCTTCTTCTGAGTTTGGCTTCTCATTCATTTGTCCTCCAATAAAATTGCACAAGCATTCATCCCTTGCACTCACCATGAGTAACTGTGGGAAAGGCTCCTCCTGACACTGCCACAATTTACATTTCAGCCCACCTGCTGTTTCTCACTTCTAATGCCTACAACAAGCAACAGGAATTCAAAACAACATTGTCTACCTTCCTTTCCCAATAGCAGTCTTTGCTTTCCAGTTGTTCATGAAGCTTTGCCTCAAGCAAAGGCCTGAGAATCTGGCCAAGAATTTTCCATTCCCTATGTGTCTCAGGGTGCAAACCAAGAGAAAGAGAAATTAAAATAAGATGCAATGAGATAAAACTCAGATCTGAGGGAAGAATATAAACTGTGGGAATACCTACAGGATTGAAAGGCAAACAAATGAAGAAAAGGAAAATATTCAAAAGATGACTCAAAAGAATCTTGATGGTCAGACCACAATTACAATCGAGCCACTAGTTACCACCATTATTTGGACATGGTGAAGGTGAAATGCCTTTTAAAATTCATTATCTTATCCATACATGAAATCAGTATACATAAATGAGGGTGGTTCTCAAATAGCACAGTTTTGAGTGAGCAAAGAAGACACATTTTCTTTTATTAGAGTGGCATCTTGCAGACAGAAATTAACTTGGGTTTTCATTCTGAGAGTCTAAGAAATTTTATTACATTGCTTCTTGCATAAGCCAAGAAAAGGGGGGAACAAGAAAAAATATACGGAAGGTAATTTCCAAGTTTGGGTAAAGTTGAGACAAAAAAATTGAGACAGTCCTACTTTCTATCAAAATAACCTCAAGGCAGAATGCTTCCTTGTCTGTGGTTCTCAAACAACCATAGAATTTGAGTATTTCCAAATAGCCCCAGTGATTGCTACATAGACTGCCGGGATGCACATCTGGTTGTTGGCAATAGTTTGGGGTCATCGATGTTCAACCAATACATTTACCAGAGTCTTGATTTGAGTATGTATATGTGTTTGTCTCCAAGAGATGCTTTCTCACCACTAACACAGAACACTCTCCTTTGTTATTCTTACCCCTGATTCACACAGAAATCCTTGGCACCCACAGTGTCTGCATCTTACTTAGATTTGCATGGGAAACAATCATTAAATCTAACAACTCTTGTGCAGAAAGTTAGCCCAGAGAATTCTTTCTCTCAAATACAGATCCTGTCACCAAGAAATTAAAATCTAGAGGCCAGAACCATAATAATATGCAACATATGTTGTCGTTGAAATGGGAGGGTTCATTCCAGTGGTACCACATCCTTAGATGCCTGTGGCACATGGTCGCCAAAAACTCTCCTCCCATTTCCATGTATGGCCAACTCAGAGGTCTCAAATTAAAAGATGTTGTATTTTCTCGTGTTGCTTGGTGGTGATGAGAAGTACTTAAATTGTGAACTATTACAGCTTGAAAAACATAAATCAAACACCCCATAAATCACAAACATGTAAGCCACTGATAACCATTTTCCATAGAAAAATTCTAGACTAAGATTGCAAAAGAATAAATTTTTCTTCTCAATTACAATTAATTAATACCACTACAAAGTTTTCAGTGAAAAGGCTACTATGTTATAATATAAATCTTCAGGGCAAATTAAACCATAGATTTCAGCTCTTCATTGTCTTTTATATTAACCCAGCAGCTGGAATTTAGATTTATCTATAAACTGTATTGAGATGGTTTGAAAAAAATGAGAGTCATCTTTGTTAAGTAAAAGTAAGAGGGAAAGAATTGCTTTAGAAACAAAAGCAAATAGACTTTTAAGATTCATTACAGGATTATATAAATATTTTAACTAAATTAAATCCCCTCAAGAGAAAAACCCAAAAGTAGGACAGGTATAGTAAATGCATACTAGAAATGATGACTGGAAATGGATTGCGAATATATTGTTGTGTTTCTTGAACGGTTCCAATGAACCAAGTATCCATTACCAATTTCAGAGAAGTGAAAAGCAATAAGGAATTCACATAACACTAAAGCTGTACTGACCATAATTTAATTTTTCTCTATTCAAAAGTCATTTCACTGTTGATGATCACTATTGGATTCAACAATCGTTAACAGTTATATGAATTTATAGATGATATAAGAGATTTAACAGAATCTTACTTGGTTTAAATTTACCTTATGTCTATTGGTGTTTCATTTTATTTAAAGTCATCTTCATCTGTTATCTCTTTCTATTAGAAATACTTTTCTCCTATTAACACATATGAATAAAAATGGTAGTTTGAATTTTCTGGTTGTTTAGACTTCAGGTAAATAGACAACCTTCTGAGCATTTATAAGAGATCACAAACACATTTGTTTAGAAGAATTCTGTGAATAATTGTTCACTGCAGTTTACTTGTTCTGTGACTACTAAAATCTGTTCAGTGTTTTACACTAACAGAATCCAAAAAATGGGTAATCCAAAACCATTCTTATTTCACTGAAACATATATTTACAGTTGGATTTGAATAAATGCATCTGCTGTTATAATGATTCAATTGAAACAGAATGATGTTAAACCACAAAGATATGATTCAAGAAGTCTCCCTACTTCCCATCCTTACTCAGGAGCTCCTTATAAATCTCCACTTGTTGGAAACTGCCTACACTCTAGAACTAGCAGGTTTTCTCTATTTCGAGCATTCTCTAGAGTAGTACTTCCTCTCAGATGGTAAGAATCTGGATTACAAAAGGACGTTTTTGTGTGCAATGAAAACAAAAAAACATCAACACAAGATAAAATCCCTAATTAAGCTAAGCAGAGTAATACATAACGTGATATCAACCTGGATTAAATGGAAGATCAAGATTTAACACCCTAAGAAGGCAATAGACAAGCAGCACTCTAGTTCAAAGTTAGATGACAGGATTTTTAAGAGCCAGATGTCCAGTGCACTCGGGGTTTTACTCCATGTGCTAGACCTGGAGGGAACTGTGGCTCCTTTGTCTGGAGGTCTTTTACCTACATGGTTTGCAAGAGCAAGACACTTGGCTTGCTCTCTCAATCCTTTCTTTTTTTTTTATTTTTTTTTTTTTAATTTATTTTGACAGAAAGAGAGAGACAGAGACAGAGACAGAGAGAGAACTGAACTGGGGGAGCTCCCAGTTCAGCATATGGTTCCGCACGGTCCGGGGCCGGGATTCGATCCTCGGTCCCCAGTGCTGCAAAGTGAGCGCTTAACCCACTGAGCCATCCCGGCTTCCCCACTCTCTCAATCCTTTCTGATTTCTGGTGCACTGTCACCTCTTCAGACCTTTTCTGGCCACACTCCTCCCTAGAGAAAGATTGCAATCCCTCAGCATCTATGCACCTGCTTTACATTTCAGTCATGGCACTATCACTATCACACATCATATTTTGTATTTGTTTATGTGTTTATCATAGCCTCCCCACAAAAAAGAGCATAAGTTTCAGGAAGAAAGGGATTCTTCCTGGTTGAGTGCTTAATCTCCAACACCTGAAATAGTACCTGAACGGTAGTAGTCATTCAATATGTTTGTTAGATTAACACACAAATAAAATAGAAAATATTGAATTAACAAATGAATGGTTAAAAATAAGAATGAATTTTTTATAAGGCTTGTACAAAAAATTGTGTATCATTACATTAAAGATACTCTGTTTTTCATCAAGGTGAGTTTTCACTTGGTTTTCTTTACACAACTATACATTTTCTAAATTTCTTCCAAAAAATCATATATAATTTCATGTTACTTTAAAATGTATTTGTTAAAAAGAAAAAATTAGGGGATGCCAGGATAGCTCAGCAGTTTAACAGCCAGCCAGAAAGTGTCAAAGCCTCAGATTCAGGTCAATCGATGACAATCTGCATTTTCCCCAAACCACATTGCTGCCCTAATAGACCATCACTTTACATGTTTCCAAAGATTTTATACTAGAACTCAGAAAACCTACCAAATGCATAAAGTATTCTAATTAAAACTGTATAATGAAAATGTGGAATTACTAATTAATCATATAATAAATCTGAGTGTGTTATTCTCAAGTGATCTCATCCAACCAGTTATTATTATGTAATGAGATACACGCTACTCATGGCATTTTGTTTATATTACACAATTTAATTTTAAGGACAGTCCTTGTTCAGAAAGTATTTATTAAGTAGCCAACATTCATTTTGCTCTATACTAGAAACATTAGGGATAGAAGGATATAAGAGAAATACAAGAATTTATAATATGGCTAGAAAAAAAAATCAAACATTTCCAATAAAAGAAATTAAGGACAACTACAAAGCAGATGAGACACTAATAATATAGCATAGGCAGTATACAAAATTGCTTAGGAAATTGTTTTTAATTGGGAAAATTATCTTAATATAAGGAAACTGAAGAGTAGCTTCATTGAAGAGATACAATTTTGACCCAGGAATTGAATGGAGTGAAGGATTTAGATTAATGTGTGATCTTCCTCAAATTATTTCATCATCCAATGTTCAGAATCTTACTCCTAATAAAATATGTTCCAATTCCTGTGAGAATAAAATTATACAGCATGTGCAAAAAAATCATGAAGAATAAAAAGGACCATATAAAGTATCATTTCAAAATGAGAAGTGGAGAACATATGCATATTTTCACTACACCTCTTAAAAACAACTCTTTTCAATTTCAGTATGTTCTATTACAGTGGTCACCACCTTCCTAATGAACATGTGGCTCCATCACATAATCATAGCTCATTACCTCTTACACTATGACATGACTAACAAACAACATTGCCTCTAAAATGAAAAGTCCTTCAAAGGAGTGGTTTATAAAGTATAGTCAATGGGCAAAGTAGATAATACGACACCTAATTTTCTTTATGCTAAGTAAACACTCATTGAATACACTGTGTGGATAACCCATTTACAGATTCCAACTTTCCAAGGGAGCAGAAATAGAACAAAGCAAAACCTATTGAAAACTTGTGATTAAAATATAGTAATGTTATTACTCATCTTTTTCTGAATATCAAGTAGACTGGTTAGAAGAAAATCATTTCCCATCCTACACCATAAAGAAGTATTGTTCAAAGGATGAATTGAAAAAGCAATTCACACAAAACAGTGGTTGAGTTCTACATCTTATTTTGGATTTCATCACTGTCAAATACTGACAAAGTCATTTCAATATTTCAAACCTCAAGATTTTAACTTGCAAAACTGATCTTTAATTCTTTAAGATTTATTTTATTGTTTGAGAAAAAGTGAAAGAAAGAGAGAGAAAGAGGGAGAGAGAAGTGGGGAGGACCCAGAGCAATCTTCATAGTTGTACATCATTAGTTGTGACATGGTTTCATGCCACACAGGTGGATGTGGGGCCATGAAAGGCAGAAAACCAAGCCAGGGGCCTCCTGCATTGGGAGGCAAGAACCTTCACCACCATTCCATCAGTTGGTTACCAGTTGCACTGCAGTTCAGCATAGGGGTTTGCATGGGTGGGAGCCAGGACTCGATCCCCAGACCTCACAGTTGCAAGGCAAATACTCAACCTGCTGAGCTAACCTGGAATCTCCTGATCTTTCATTCTTAACAGTTACTAATCCAAGCAATAAATTTCCCAGAGTAAATAAATTTTATAACTCTATAATTTAATATAAGTTAAATACAATTAAATGCACAGATCTTTAATACAAAAAAAGATTCAGTAGTTTTGCATGAAAGGGCATTTACCTGTATAAACCACATGTCATCCAGATATTAAACATTTCCATTATCCCAGAAAGCACATTTCTGTCCTTTCCCAATAAATCCCCTTTAATTTTCTCTTTAGGTGTACATATGTTCAATAATGTACAGTGTCATAGATATGATTTGAGTTCAATGATTATAGCCAAAGAGTACTAGGAAATCAGTCATTATTAAAGTACAGAGGAGCCTCTCACCTTGCTGCTCTGCTGTGGCTGCGACCACATAAATATTTTTGTCAGTGACAGGAGAAGTAGCATGTTGCTCAAATGCAAAGATAACATGAAACATGGAAGGATAACTAATACAGTGAATGACTCCTTCAAATCCCAAAAGTACATCCACAGGTTGAAAATTAATGGGTTAAACACAAGGTAAAATCAAAATATAAAATGCCTGACATTTAGATTAAAATAAAACCAACTGAGTATATGATGGGGAAAATGACATAACAGAGCACAAATTAGAACTTCAGTAGGAATCAATACTATGTCATCATTAACAAAAGCACTCGTTTTCATCTAGGCTGTATTACAGAAGTAAAGCATTCAGACTGAGTGAGAAAATAACTGTCTTTGTCACTGTGCTGGTCAAATCAGTGATCAATGATATTTGAATCATAAGAGGAACGTTAAAGGATGATGACTACCAGAGAGGAGGAACACTCAGCTAATGAGCTGGCCATTTTCACACACAGGAAGAACTGACGTGTGGAAGTGATATTAGATGTCAGTGTGGCTCCAGGGAACAAAAGGAAGGCTGTTTGTTGGAAGTCAGAGAAAGGTGTATTTCAGATAACCTAACAAAAGAGACTTAAGAATTGGAGCTTTTGGAAATAAAAAAGACCTGCCTTTTGCAGCAATAAAATCTTGGTCACTCAGGTATCAGAGGAAGTCCTAGATGAACATTTGTAATGGATGTTATGTTATATGAAGATCTGAAGTTCATATATTGAGTAGATGATTTCTACAATCCTTTTATGTTGTAACATTCTATAAATTAGGGGTGTCCAATCTTTTGGCTTCCCTAGGCCACAATGAAAGAAGAATTGTCTTAGGCCACACATAAAATAAACTAACATTAACAATAGCTGATGAACTTAAAAAAAAGAAAAATCACCAAAATATTCTCACAATGTTTTATGAAAGTTTACAAATTTGTGTTGGCTGCATTCAAAACTGTCCTGAGCCACATTGTGGCCCATGGGCTGCAGGTTGGATAAGTTGTCTAAAACTCTATGTTCGAGTTCTAATAGTGTGCCTTATTGTAGGTCACTGGTGGGCTCTCTCGATCAGAAACCGAGAGAACTGGGGGACCTCAATGTATTAACACCTGAGGCTCAAGCAATATTTACCATTAGAGAAAACAACTGGAGTAGAGAGAACGTGAGGACAACATAATCCTCTTTAGTCATTCTCATTTCTGGTGAGACTATCCCTAGGTGTTTGGTCTTACGAACTCAACTTGATAACATCAGTAGCTCTTCCTGAGTTCCAGGAATCGTTCATAGCACTCTGAGGTAAGTCCAGAGGTTTTAGGGTCACTTTATAACTTAAAGAATATGAATAAATTCTACACTAAACTTCACCCACTGTGTGCTGATACCTTTAGGAAATCACAAGCCAAAATCTGCATGAGGATGCCCTTGTTTCTGACACATCCCTAAGAAACACAGACAAACCTAGAATTAGTCTTCTGTTTCTACTGAGACAAACTACAAAGTACAACAAAAATAATTTTATATATATAAAACTTTATGTGAGAACCCTCTGAGAGTACTATAAAGTTA
>PVKE010032983.1:0-18208 GCA_004027555.1 Craseonycteris thonglongyai
AAAAAAAAAAAAAAAAAAAAAAAAAAAAAAAAAAAAAAGTTTTCAAATTTTGGGGGTAGATACCCAGAAGAGAGATTACTGGGTCAATGGTAACTCTATTCTTAATTTGGGGAACCTCCATGTTGTTTTCCAGTAGTGATTGTACCAATTTACATTCCTACCAGCAATGTGTGAGAGTTCCTTTTTCTCCATAGCTTTCCAACACTTATTATTATTTGATTTGTTGATAATAGCTATTCTAACAGATATAAAATGGCATCTCGTTGTGGTTTTAATTTACATTTCCCTAATAGCTAGTGAACTTGAGCATTTGTATGTCTTCTTTAAAAAAAAAAAGTGTTTGTTCAGGTCCTCTGCCCATTTTTAATTTTGATTGTTTGTTTTTTTGTTGGTGAGTTGTACCAGTTATTCGTATACTTTGGATATTAGTTCCTTATTAGAGACACTGTTCGCAAATATCTTCTCTCATTTGGTTGGTTGCCTCTTTGTTTTGTTGATGGTTTCCTTTGCAGTGCAGAAGCCTTTTAGTTTGATATAGTCCCATTCATTTATTTTTGCTTTTACTTCCCTTGCCTTTGAGGTAAATTTATAAAATTGCCTGTAAACCCAAGGTTTGTAAGTTCAGTACCAATATTTTTTTTCTGTGCAATTTATTGATTCTGATCTTATATTTAGGTCTTGATCCTTTCTTTTCTTTTTTGTTTTTGTTTTGTTTGTTTGTTTGTTTTGTTAATTTTGGAATATGGTGAGAGACAGTAGTCTAGTTTCACTCTTTTGCACATGTCTCCAATTTTCCCAGCACCATTTATTGAAGAGAGTTTTTTTCTCCATTGTATGTTTTTGGCTCCATTGTTGAAAATTATCTGCCAATAAATATGTGGGTTTACTTCTAGATTTTCAATTCTATTATATTGGTATGTGTCTGTTTTTTCTTACAGTGCCATGCTATTTTGATTATTGTCACTTTACAGTATAAATTTAAATCAGGCAGTCTGATGCCTTCATCTTTGTTCTATTTTTGTAGAAATGCTTTGGCTATTTGGTATCTTTTGTGATAGAACACAAATTTGACTATTTTAAAAACCTATTTCTTGAAAAAATGCTGTTGGTATTTTGATGGGGACTGCATCCAATCTGTATATTGCTTTGGGTAATATGGCCATTTTAACTACGTTAATTCTTCCAGTCCATGAACATGGAATACCTTTCTATTTCTTTCTGTCTTTTCTAATTACTTTAAATAGTGTTTTATAGTTTTCAGTGTATAGGTCCTTCACATGCTATGTTAAATTTATTCCTAGGTATTTTATTATTTTTGTTACAATTTTAGAAGGTATTGTTTTACTCATTTTTTTCCTGACATTTTATTGTTAGTATATAGGAATGCAATGGATTTTTGTACATTGATTTTGTATCCTACAACTTCACTGTATCCACTTATTGTTTCTAATAGTTCTTTTTTTTTTTTTTTTTTTTTTTTTTTTTTTTTTTTTTTTTTTTTTTTTTTTTTTTTTTTTTTTTTTTTTATTTTTTTTTTTTTTTTTTTTTTTATGGAGTCTTTTTTTTTTGATGGAGTCTTTAGTGTTTTGTGCATACACAATTCATGATTTCTAAATACACAATTTATGATGTCTGCAGTGACATTTTAAATTCCTATACCTTTTACTTTTTTTTCTTGCCTATTGCTTTCGCTAAGCTATAGTAATTGTTTAGTGTAACTAAGTCTGAAGAAAATAATATGGCTTAATTCTTCATTTGGTTAATTTGATAGATTAAAATTGATTTGTTTTAAAATTATAAACCACATCCTATTCTTGGAACAAATTCATTCTTGTTTTATATCTTTTATATATAGACAGAAACAATTTCTAATAATATTTTAAATATTTGGGAATTTTCTATTTTTTATTATTTATTCTGTAACTTTTTCTAGCTTTAATGCATCCTAATGTTCATAATGATTTAAATACTTCCAATTTGTTGAAAAAAATTTTTTTAACTCGGCATACTATCACTTTTGGTAAACTGTTCATGTGCAGTTCAAAACAATATGTATTCTGTAGATGTTGTGCAAAGCATTTTATAAAAGTTAATTTTGGTTATTTATTACTCATGTCATTTAAATATTCTACAACTTTAGTAATGATTTTAGTCAGACTATTTTATTCATTACTAATTAGTAAAAGTTAAAATCCCATAGTATGATTTTTGATTTGTCTATTTCTTTTCAAAGTTTTGTCAGTTTTCATTATATGTATTGAGGTTGTAATTAGATGCATAGAAATTTATAACTATTATTTTTTCTTCTGAATTTTTATTATGGCCATAACACATTCTTCATTTTTCTCTAATATGTTTCTTACTTTGTCTGATAGTGATATATATATATATAAACTTTGTTTAATATTTGCATGGTATACCTTATTCTGTACTTTGACTTCTTAAGAATAATTGTTTTGGAGAAGCCGGGATGGCTCAGTGGGTTAAGCGCTCACTTTGCAGCGTCGGGGACCCAGAATCGAATCTCGGCCCCGGCCCGTGCAGAACCATATGCTGAACTGAGGAGTTCCCCCAGTTCAGTTCTTTCTCTGTCTGTCTCTGTATCTCTCTCTCTCTCTCTCTGTCAAAAAATAAATAAATAAATAAATAAAACTTTAAAAAAAAAGAATAATTGTTTTATTTTTCAATTACAGTTGACACATAATATTATATTAGTTTCAGTTGTACAACATAGTGATTCTCTATATACCGGTAACTTATGAAGAGATCACTCTGATAAATCTAGTACCCATCTGACCATACATAGTTATTGCAATATTATTCTTTATATTTCCTGTTATACTTTCCATTCCCATAACTATTTTTGTAACCAAAATTTTGTACTTTTCTTAACTTCATAACTAAGATGTAGTTCTTTTATCTAGTACATGATAATATTATTTCTTATGTTTATTTTTATTTTATATAAGGCAGAGAATAATGTCTGTTTTGTATAATCTTTTTTTTCCAATTACAGTTGAAATTAAATATTATTTTATATTAGTTTCAGCTGTACAGCATAGTGGCTTGACATTTATATAATTTACAAAGTGATTTCAATCAGTTTAGAACCCATCTGACAGCATAGTTATTACAGTATTATTTATTATCTTTCCTATATTGTATTTACATCCCATCACTATTTTGTAACTACCAATTTTTACTTCTTAATTTTTTTATCTTTTTCACCCAGCCCCACCAAATTCTCTCCCATCTGGCAAGCATCAGTTTGTTCTTTGTGTCTGTGGGTCTATTTTTGTTGTCATTCTTTATATTCCACATACAAGCAAGATTATACGGTATTTCTCTTTCTCTTTCTGACATATTTCACTTAGAATAATATTCTTTAGGGATATCTATGTTGTTGCAATGCTAAGATTTTTTATTTTTATGGTGGAGTAATATTCTGTTATATATATATATATATATATGTTCACATCTTCATCTAATCACCGACTGATGGACACTTGGGTTGCTTCCATATCTTTGCTATTGTAAATAATGCTACCGTGAACACAGGCTGCATACATTTTCTTGAATTCATTTTTTGTTTGTTTGTTTTATGAATACCCAGAAGTAGAATGCCTGGGTCATAAATTAGTTCTATGTTTAATTTTGGGGGATATGCCCAAATTATTTTCTATCGCGGCTCTAACAATTTGCCATTCCACCAACACTGGACAAGGGTTCTCTTCTCTACATTCTCACTAACATTCATTGTTTATTTACTTATTGATGATATCTGACAGGTGTAAGATATCTTATTGTGGTTTTAATTTGCATTTCCCTGATGATGAGTGACATTGAGCATCTTTTCATATATCTATTGGTTATCTGTATGCCCTCTTTGAGGAAATGTCTATCCAGGTCCCCAACCCAATTTTTTTAAAGATTTATTTTTTTATTTGAGAGATGACATAGAGAGAGAAGGGGAAAGGCCCTAAAGCAGTCTCCATAGTTGTACATTATTAGTTGTGATATAGTTTCATTCCACACAGGTGGATGTGGGGCCCCACAGGGCAAGAACCAAACCAGGGGTCTCCTACATGGGAGGTGAGAACATTTGCTGCCATGCCGGACCTTGTGGTTTACAAGGCAAGCATTTAACCTGTTCAGCTATTCCAGCATATCCCCTGCCTCACCGGCCCATTTTTTTATTGAAATGTTGTGTGTGGTGTGCTGTGGTGTGGTGTGGTGTGGTGTGTGTATGTGTATGTGTATGTGGTGTGTGTGTGTGTGTGTGTGTGTGTGTGTGTGTGTTGAATTGTATAAGTTCTTCATAAATATTTGCTACTAACCTTATATTGGATGTATCATTGACAAATACCCTCTCCCATTCAGTCTTTTCATATTGTTGATGGTTTCCTGTGCAGTGCAATAACATTTTAGTTTGATGTGTCCCATTTGTTAAATTTTTTCTTTTGCTTCCTTTGCCCAAGGAAATATATCAGTGAAAAAATATTATTATGAACAATGTCAGAGAGTTTACTGCTTATGTTTTCTTCTAGGAGTTTTATGGTTTCAGATTTTTAATCTGTTTTGAGTTTATTCTTGTATATAGTATAAGAAGGTGGTTTAGTTTAAATGTTTTACCTCTATCTGTTCAGTTTTTCCAATAGTGTTTATTGAATAAAATATTATAACTGTATTATATATTATTGCTCCTTTTGTCACAGATTAAATGACCATAAAGTCATCGGTTTATTTTGGGGTTCCATTGACCTATTCTATGTGTCAGTTTTTATGCCAGTAGCATGCTGTTTTGATTACTATGTCCTTGTAGTATAGTTTGATATCAAGTAGAGTGATACCTCCAATTTTGTTCTTTCTCAAGATTGCTGTGACTATTTGAGGTCTTTTGTAGTTCCACATAAATTTTAGGATAATTTGTTCTATTTTTGTGCAAAATGCCATTCGTATTGTGATAGGGATTGCATTGAATATATATATTGTTGTGGGTAGTATAGACATTTTTTAATGATGTTAATTAATTATTCCTGTCCATGAACATTGTATATGCTTTCATTAATTTCTATATTTTTTTATTTCTTTCTTCAGTGTCTTATAGTTGTTCAAGTAGAAGTCTTTAACCTCCTTGGTTAAATTTATTTCTAGGTAGTAGTTTATTGATTCAATTACATATAGGATTGTTTTCTTAATTTCCATTTCTGATAGTTTGTTATTGCTATATAAAAATGCAACTGATTTATGAATTTTAATTTTGTATCCTGCTATTTTACTAAATTTATTGATTTGTTTGAATAGTTTTCTTGGTGAAATTTTTAGAGTTTTCTATGTATATTATTATGCTATTGACAAAAATGACAGTTTTACTTCTTTCTTTCCAATTTGGATGACTTTTATTACTTTTTTTATCTGATTACTGTGGTTAGGACTTCCAGTACTATGTTGAATAAAAGTGGTGAAAGTGGACATCCTTGTCTTGTTCCTGATCTTAAGGAAAACGCTTTTAGCTTTTCCCCATTGAGTATGATATTCACAGTGTGCTTGTTTTATGGCTTTTATTATGTTGAAGTATGTTACCTGTATTCCCACTTTGCTGAGAGTTTTTATTATAAACAGATGCTGGATTTTGTCAAATGCTTTATCTGCATCTATTGATATAATTGTATAAATTTTTATTTTTTATTTTGTTTATGTGGCATATCATGTTAATTGAATCACAGATATTGAATGAACCTTGCATCCCAGAAATAAGTCTCATTCGATCATAGTATATGATCTTCTTAATGTATTGCTGAATTCAGTTTGCTAACACTTTTTGAGGATTTTTACATCTATATTTATCAGGAATGTCAATCTATAATTTTATATAAATTGATATACCTGTAATGTCTATAATGTCTTTTTCTGGGTTGGGAATTAGGGAAATTATGATTTTGTAAAATGAACTTGGGAGTTTTACTCCTCTTGAATTTTTGGAGAATAGTTTGAGAAGGATAGGTATTAATTCGGTTTTGAATGTTTGGTAAAATTTGCCTGAGAAGCCATTGGTCCCAGACTTTTGTTTGCTGGTATTTTTAAATTACTAATTCAATTTTTCTTGTAGTAATCATTCTACTCAGATTTTTTGTTTGCTCTTGATTCAGTCTTGGAAGATGATATATTTCTAGAAATTATCCTATTCTTCCAGATTGTGTAACTTGTTAGCATCTAATTTGTTCATAGTGTTTTCTTACAATCTTTTGTGTTTCTGCATTGTAGTGGTCACTTCTCTTTCGTTTTTGATTTTATTTACTTGGGTCTTCTCTTTTTCTTTATGAGTCAGAGTTAAGGTTAAACAATTTTGTTTATTTTTTTTAAAGAACCAGCTTTTGGTTTCCATTAACTGGAGAACAATTTTTTGCCAGTTGCTTGAGAATGCTGGTTGATTGAGTTCTGCTTACTGGGGAGTCTACTTACATTTATCTGGCAGCTACCAATCTCCACGAGTGCTGGTTAACTGAGAGTCTATTGTATTTCATTTCTTTCCCCTCTGATCTTTATTATTTGCTTCCTTCTACTCACTTGGAGTTTTGCTTGTTGTTTGTTTTCTGGATCCTTCAAGTATAAGTTTCAATTGTTCATTTCAGAGGTTTTGTTTTGGTTTGGTTTTTTGAGGCTTCTATTGCTATGAATTTCTCTCTTAGAACTGCTTTCATTATATTCCTTTGATTTGGGGTAGGTGTGTTTTCATTTTCATTTGTCTCAAGCTATCTTTTGATATTTTCCTGGATGTCATCATTAATCCATTTATTGTTTAGTAGTATGTTATTTAGTCTCCATGTGTTTGTGTGTTTTCCTTTTTTTTTTTTTTTTTTGGTAATTAATTTCTAGTTTCACACCATTTTGGTCAGGGAAGATGTTTGATATGATTTCAATCTTATTTAATTTATTAAGACTTATTTTGTGGCCTACTACCCGGTTTATCTTGAAAAATGTTCGATATGCACTTAAAAACTGTATATGCTGATGCTTTGGGAGAAGTAAACTGCTCTAAAATGTTAATTAAATTCACCTGGTCTAGTGTGTCATTTTAAGGCTGTTGTTTTCTTATTTTTTGCTTTTTATTTTTATTTTTTTGAACTGAACTGGAGGCCTCACCGCATTTGGGAAACACACTCCAGTTCAGCATGTGGGTCCACCTGGGCCGGAGCCGGGATTCGATCCTCGGTCCTCAGGGCTTCAAAGCGAGCGCTTAACCCACTGAGCCATCCCGGCTTTCCCTGTTGTTTTCTTATTGATTTTTCTCTCTGGAAGATATGTCCATTGGTGTCAATGAGGTTTTAAAGTCCCCTACTAACACTGTAGGACTATCAATCTCTCCTTTTATGTCAGTCAATATTTGCCATATATATGTATGTGCTCCTATGTTGGGTGTATAAATGTTTATAACTATTATGTCTTTTTGTTGGATTGATGCCTTTATGATTGTGTAATGTCCTTCTTTGTCTCTTATTATAACCTTTGTTTTAAAGTCCATTTTGTCTGAAATAAGTATTGATACCCCAGCTTTTTCTTCATTTCCAGTTGCATGAAATGTCTTTTTTCATCTCTTTCAGTCTGTGTGTGTTTTTCAATCTGAAATGGATCTCTTATAGACAGCATATTAATCAGTTTTATTTTTTTATTTGTTCAGCTACTATATATGTCTTTTAAGTGGAGCATTTAACCATTTACATTTCAAGTAATTGTTGATTGTTACATCATTATGGCCATGTTATTGTTTATATTTATGTCCCCCCTTTATTATTTTTAAAGAATTCACTTTAACGTTTCTTGTAATGTTTTGATGGTGATGAACTTCTTTAGCTTATTCTTGTCTGAGAATCTCTTTAATCTCTTCTTCAATTTTAAGTACCGTAATAACCTTATTGGGTAGGGTAGTCTTTGTTGAAGGTTCTGGCTTTGCATCATTTTAAGTATTCCATGCCAGTCTCTTCTGGCCTGTCAAGTTTTTTTTAAGAAATTAGCTGACAGTCTTATGAGAGCTCCTTCATACCCAATTAGCTATCTTTCTCTTACTGCTTTTTAGGATTTTCTCTTTGTTTCTAACCTTTGCCATTTTAGTATAATATGCCTTGGTCTAGACCTCATTGGGTTCCTCTTGTTTGGACTCTCTATGCTTTCTCAATTTGTATGTCTATTTCCTTCACCAGGTTAGGAAAGTTTCTAGTCATTATGCCTTCAAATATGTTGTCAATCTCTTGTTCTCTCTCTCTCTTCTTCTCCTGGCACCCCTATGATGTGAATGTTGGCATGCTTGATATTGTCCCAGCAGTTCCTTAAATTATCCTAATTTAAAAAAAAAAAAATTTTTATTTGCTGTTCTAATTATATGTTTTCTTCTATGTTGTCTTCTAAATTGCTGATTTGATCCTCTGCTTTATCTAATTCACTGGTGATTTCTTTTAGTGCATTCTTCACTTCAGTTATATTCTTTATTTCAGACGGTTTTATTTTTATGATTTCTATGTCCTTTTTTATGCTTACTATCTCTTTGCTGAAGTTCTCCCTGAGTTCCTTGAGTATCCTTCTAATCATTGTTTTGAACTTGTAACTGACAGTTTGCTTGCTTTCATTTTGTTTAGTTGTTTTCCTGGAGTTTTATCCTATTCTTTCCCTTGGGATGTATTTCTTTGTTTTCGCATTTTGGCTGCCTCTTTGTGTTTGTTTCTCTATGTTAGGTAAATCTGCTACATTTCCCAGTCTTGACCTGGTGGCCTTATGTAGTAGGTATCTTGTGGAGCCCAGTATCATAGGCTCCCTCATCACCTGCACTGGGTACTCCTTGTGTGGGTTGTGTGTACCCTATTGTAGTTAAGCCTTGATTGCTATTGACATGTCAATGAATGGAATTGCCCCTCAGGCTCACTGGCTAAGGATTGACCACACCCACAACTTAGGATCTGCTGTGCAGTGGCTGACCTCTGCTGAGTCCTTAGGCTGTGCCACCTGCAGGGCTAATTGGGTGGAGTTTGATTAGAGTCTAAAGCTGACCTCTGGGTGTTTTGATTCTGAGGCCTCTTGGGAGGGGTCACTCTGTAAGCCATGGTCAACCACTACTGCCTGTGACCAGCTGGGGGCTACCTGGCAGGAGCTACAAAGTGATCTGCAGTTGGTTACCACCTGTGCTGGACCTTCAGGTGTGTGAGAAAGGCCACATTGCAAACTGAGGCCAGCTGCCTTCAGTACCAGGCTCCACAAAAGGCCCAGGGTTCCCTGAGGCCTGCTGCCTCCTGCCAGCTGCCCGTAAGACTCAGTTGCTGAGAGAACCTCATGGGATATGCAAATTGGTCAAAATTAGTTCTTAGCCATCAGAGTGTTGATGTTCACTAGGTTAATGAAGATTCTGATTTGGTATTAGTGCTGAGCCTGGGACCACTTAACAAAAGACTCAAAGAACACCAAGGCCAGCCACCACCTGCTTGGGGCCTACTAAGCCCTGAGAGTTGTTCATGAATGACTTTCATGTTAGTATTCTTAATACAATTAAGCAAGCTTTTTTTTTTTTAATTAGAATATTTGGCTACACACAATTAATACAGTTAGAAATACATTTGGGTTTAAAAATACCATTTACTGTTTGTTCTTCACTTGCAATGGTCCTTTTTTCTTCTCTTTGATTCCGTTTGGGGGGAAAAAATTGTTCTTTTTTTAAGATTTATTTTATTGTTTGAGAGAAGGTAGAGAGAGAGAGAAAGACAGACAGACAGAGAAGCGGGGAGGGCCCAAAGCTATCACCATAGTTGTACATCATTAGTTGTGACATGGTTTCACTTCACAGGTGGACATGGGACCACAAAGGGTGGGCACTGAACTGGGAGCTTCCCACATGGGAAGTGAGAAACTTCACTGCCATGTCATCCTGGTTACCCGTTGCACCGCAGTTCAGCATATGGGTTTGGATTGGTCAGGGCTGGAAATTGAACTGTGGACCTTGTGATTGTGAGGCAAGTACTCAACCACTGAGCTCTCCCAGAATCCCAGAAAAATATTTTTCATTATTTCACTTTCAATTGCCAGAAGCTCAATATTTATACCTCTTTCAACTTCTATTCAAATGGTTGCCTTAGAAATTAAAACACTCATCCTTGATTAAAGATTAATATAAATTACTACTCTTTTCATTCTCAAAGTAATATGGTAATCTTAGAACAATATAACTGTATTCATTTATCTCCTTCTCCCCCTTTTTGGTTTTAACTGGACACTTTAACCCTGTGTATATTAAAACCCCATGGGTTATTATTATTATTGTTTTATATAATCAGTATTCATCTTGATTTGCCAACATATTTACTTTCACAAAAGTCCCTTATTCATAGTTGCATTATCTGAGATCTTTTACTTTCATTTGAATTCTCTTTAAAGAATTATTAGTATATTTCTGCTTGTTGAAAAATTTTATCTGTTTTGATGATCTGAAATGTCCCTAATTTTTCAGTTTATGAAGAATATTTTCAGAGTATTAAATTCTAGATTGGTAGTTTTTTTTATTCATTACTTTTATTAAGTCATTTCAATGTCTTCCTGCTTCTTTACTTTTCTTAAGAAATCATATCAAGTATATTATGGCTCTAATAAAAGTAATGAACCTTTTTCTCTCATTGCTGTTTAATATTTTCTTTGTCTTTGGTTACTAGCAATTTTCCTTTATTATGCCTCTGTATGAATTTCTTTATGATTTATGGCTTGGGGGTTTATATCACTTCTTCAATCTGTAGCTTGATATTGTTCATTACTTTTCAAATATTCTTGGCTGTATCTCCTTAAAAATTGTTTCTACTCTATTATTTCTCTAATCTTTTGTCGAATCCTTCTATGAGATCTTATTTTCAGTTACTTTTTTCAGTCCTAGATTTTTTATTTATTTATTTCATAATTTTACATTGTCTCTCTTTCTGCATGTGTATGTATTAATATATGGAGTGCATAAGAGAGGGAAAGGATGGCGAAGGAGAGAAGAAAGAGAGCAACACTTCTATTTGTTCTCAGTGGAGAGGAATGTGCAAGAGGTATTTCTGCTATTGCTGGAATCACGGTCATCAATTTCTAAGTATAAGAAAAGATGTTTAACCTCCCTTGTAATAAAAACAGCATATTATAACCATGATGTAGTGCACTTTTTACATAGCAGATAACTGATGATTAAAGTTTAGTAGTACTTTGTGTAGAAGATAGTGTAGGGAAACCAGTAATTTAATGCATTCTTTACAGGAATAAAAATTGATCAGTATATAGTAAAAGTGGGCTATAACTATCAAAATTAAAATGCACCTAGCAATTCTTCCATGTAGAAACTTACCTACACAAAGACTTTTATTTGTGAGAAGGGACGTCTATGGTCACAGTATTTATACTAACAATGACTTGAAATAATCTAAATTCTCCAAATGATGAACTGGTGAAATAATTTTTTAACTAGCAAAAGAAGTAATATAGTGCTGTTCATTGTGTACTAGTTACATAAATTGTGGAACAAAATTTTAATAAGCTAATAAAATGGCTTTAATAAAAAAATAACTTCTAATAAGATAAAAAATGTAATAATAAATTATGATATGTGTTATACACAATAGTTTAGGAACTAGGTCCATATGTACTTATTTTTAACTAACTCTGAGATATAATGTTAAGTTTTAAAAAGATACAAAAGAGAATATGTAGTGAAAAATAACATCTTCCCACTCACTTGTATATGCATAAAATATATATAAAAGTGGCTTTTTTCTTTAAATATTTTTATTGTTTGAGATAGAGAGAGAAGAGGGGGGAGGGTCCAGAGCAGTCTCCATAGTTGTACATCATTAGTTGTGACATGGCTTCATTCCACACAGGTGGACGTGCGGCCTGAGGGGTAGGAACCAAACCAGGAGCCTCCTGCATGGGAGGCGAGAGACTTTGCTGCTGAGCCATCTCGGTGATTAAGTTGCACCACAGTTCAGCTGATGGGTTTACATAGGTTGGGGCTGGGAATCGAATCCCAGCCCTCGCAATTGTGAGGCAAGCGCTCAACCGCTAACCTATCCTGGCATCCCCATAAAAGTGGCTTTTTAACATAGAACAAAATAACTCTATACCTGTACCATTCTCTACCAGTCTAAATTCTATAATATTTGGCTTCATCACCAAATTCTCCAAGAAACTGTCTTGATCTTCCATGCAAAGGTAAACTTATATTTTTATGAACCTCAAAACATTTGTTGTTGTTGTTGTTGTTTTCTAATATTAATCCAGTCTATATTTTAAGAAAGAATTTGTGTGCTTGGCTAAAACTACTGTTATATACTAAGCTTCTTGGTTAAAAAAAAAAAGACTTTCTCTTATAAATCTTTATAGCAACATACTTTAACTTATCACATATTAGAACAAATTAGTTAAATTGAATGAAATTCTTGTTAAGTGAATAAAATGAATAAATGAATGTCATTTTACTGTGTGTGAAAGATTTTCTACCTTTCATGCTATGAGGAACATGTACAATTGAGAGTATTAAATGAGTTATAAGTTTATGAACATCATTTACAATATTTGACTGCACTAAAATTTGAAGAAATCATTGAAGCTTTGGTCTTTATGATCAGCATATTCAGTATAAATTGCAATTGCTTCATAATATAAAAAGAGCTTCATATTAAGTTTCCGCCAAGTCTCTTGTTAATAAAATTAAATACAGGTTTAGATTTTTCTAAAAAACAGTGTGTTATCCTAAATTTGATTCTACTGCCTAATGGAGACTGCTTCATCTAATTCTTTGAAGCATCACAAAGAGGGGAGGCAGACAATTTAAGGATATCATTTACTCTAATTTACAGCCATTGAACCTGGAAACACAATTAGGCGTACTAGACTACTGAAAAACAAATACTTCTTATTAAAGTTTAGCTGGCAAAAGGCACCCTGCAGAAGGCCTGATTTTTGTCTCTAATTTGAGTGTCTAACATGGATTTTGAATAAGAGATAAGAAAGAGAACTTCTAAAATCTATCTTGCCAGCCAAATTAAAATGTAAAGGAGCAGTTTTGTTTTGTTTTGTTTTTTCTTTCACCCAATGCAACTAATATATATTTTTAGGGTGAATAGCTGAAAAAATAAGACAATGGCTTATGCTTTTTGAGTTTGAGAATCCTCTTGGACAAATAATAAGCACAAACACACAGCTTATAAAACAAATTTTGCGTATTCCTGCTCAAAGTGGGCTCAAAGCTATCCCATTAGGCTTGCTCCACCTCTGAAGAGGAAGAATATTGATGTGGGGCAGGGGCAGGGTCAAGTTCAAGGTTGAGACACTAGTGGTTGGTCCATACTTATTTGAATTGAAACCTTTGCATCGCAAGGGAGATACTTCAGAGATGTTGTGATTCCTTATAGAGATGGTCTTCTTGCTCCTTGGTCATCTCCTGGACTGCATTCTATTCTGGACTGTCTATAAAAACACCTGGTGGTTGACCCTGTAATGGAGAGAAGCAGCTGCTCCTATTTTTGAGGAATTCCTTGTTCTAAGAAGAGCAATGGACTAGAACAGAGCCAAGACAAAGAAATAACACTTACCTTCTAGAACCACCTCCAATCTGAGCTAAGGGTCTGTGACTCACACCTTTCCAAGAGACCACCCTGTTGTTTAGGTCAAGGACTTAGTAGTAACAGCAATGTTGCTTCTCGTTGTTCGGTTTCATATTGTTCATATAGTAACAGATCACTTAATAGTCCAATGAAGCTTATACTTAGGACATTACCCAACACAGGGGCACCAAACAATAGATTTTTTGTGTGTTTGTTTTTTTTTTAACCAGGATAGGATATTTTCTAGCTAGGAACAAATAGTCATTGTGAAAAAACAAAAATGAAAACTTTGTTAAATTCCTCAGGTTTATTTCAGAGCTATTATTTGGAAATGATATTCATTTAAGGAAACGGGTAAAATTTAGCCTCTTCAGCACTTAGGTTAAACTCTAACCCCAGGGTTGTTGATACAGATTGAATGTTTGCGTCCCTTACAAATTCATTTGTTGAAACCTAATCCCTAAATGAATGGGGACTTTGGAGGTGATTAGGTGAGGAGGGCAGAGCTCTCATGACTGGGATGAATGTCCTTATAAAAGAGACCACAGAGAGATCCTTCAACCATTCTGCCAGGTGAGGTGACTGTGATAAGACAGTCATCTATGAACTAAGAAGTAGGCCTTTCCCAGACACTAAATCTTCAGGCACCTTGATCTTGGGCTTCCCAGGTTCCAGACTGCGAGAAATAAATGCTTATTGTTCATCAGGCACACAGTTTGTATTTCTGTTATAGTAGCCTATGCAGACTAAGACAGATGTGTGAGCAGTATTCAGAGGTTATATCGTGATCTGACGTTACTCCCAAGTTTTTGAAGTGTTGTTCAAATTTGCTTGTGCAATTATGTAAAGTTTTCCTAGAAGTTGGCATATTGTCTCATTCGTCACTGAACTGAAGGGCTTATGTTTCCTTTTTTGTCTCTCACATAAAAACCCTGAGTTTTTCAAATGATAGCTTAGATCTTTCTGAACAGGAAAATTCCCCATTTTATTTGCAATAATTATAACTTACTTTTTTTTTAATGCAGTTATTCTTTCAGCTCCATTTTTCTCTAGGTGTCATTAGATGAGTTACTCAATCTTGTTATAACTAGGTTCTGTCACCAGACAAATATTACAACACCTGTTTGTTTGTTTATTTGTTTGTTTGTTTGTTTGTTTGTTTGTTTGTTTTTGACAGAGAGAGAGAGAGAGAAGGGGGAGGACCCAGAGCAGTCTCCATAGTTGCACATCATTAGTTTTTGTTATGGTTTCACTCCACAGGTGGGCACAGGGCTGCACAGGACAGGAACCAGGCTAGGGGCCTCCTGCATGGGAGGCACGACCCCACTTGGGGCCTCCTACACAGGATGCACACCTGGAGTGAGAGCCGAATCAGGGGTCTCCCACATGGGAAGCTCAGCCCGGTGAGAACTGAACTGGGAGCACAGCTCAGTTCAGCATATGGGTCCACACAGGCCAAGCCGAGATACGATCTTCAGACCCCAGGGCTACAAGGTGAGGGCTCAACCTTCTAAACCATCCCAGCATCCCCTACAACACCCATTGCACAGGACTGTTATGGGGATTAAATGAGATAATGCACTGAGACCAGCACCTGACATATAAAAAAGGTTTAGTGGGTATTAGCCACTATTTCCATTATTTATTGTTGCATTGTCAAAGATGGAGCTTAATTAGCCTCTCTGCCAGATAGAAAGATTCAAAAGGCATGAATTACAGAAGATATGCTTTTGAAAATATTTAAGACCCAGTGCCAGGAAGGAGTAGAATTCAGGAGACTTTTGGAGAAGAACAAGAAGCATATTTATGATACTGAGGACCTGTTCTCCTGAGAGGTGACAAGAAATAAAATCCAAGAGGAGGGCAGGTGACAAGAGGGGTACTGAGAGAATGTGGCAGGGTGAGGAGAGTTCAAGATAAAGAAAAGCGATAGACATAGAAACTGAATGTTTCCAGTGACATTGTGGGACTACGCTTTCAATATTACTAGGATGGAAGAATCTTAAGGCAATGTCTCAGAAATAAGAAGAGGTGTTGAGCATAATGGATCAGGATATGACTGGGTTTTTAAAAAGGTGAGAACAGTTATAATAAAAGAACCTGAGTGACCTGAACATCAGCTCACACTAGAATGAAAACTCCCCACAAATCAGTGACAAAGCTGGCAAATGTGGGATAAAAAAAAAATGGAAAAAATGAAGAGAATATGTTATAAATAAATAAGGAGATATATAGGCACTACTTTAGAGAAATAACATACCTGTTGTAAACTTCCCAGTTCTAGAGAACCAGCATTTTACCTAAAGTTAATAGCTCTTAAGAAATTGAAAAATAAAATAAATATCACTTCATAATGCAAAGGAAAACACAGGAGCAAGCAACTACTTTTCCCCCCAGCTTAGTAAGAAAATGCAAACAGAAATAAAAGCACGTTTCCCATTACAATAGCCTTCATTAAGAGTGTCAGTTCTGAGTTCTTCCACTTAAATAGAACAAAACAAAACAAAACAAAAAAATCACTTTACTGCCACTGGGTGAGTTATGAACCAAAGAAATTAACAAAGGCATGTGAAAGAAATGAAAACAACTGACAATTTAAGTCTTGCTTACCTGTTGCCTTAGGGTAGTGGGTAATGTGATAATGTCAATTAAGAAAGAGTTCTTTATTCCCCTTCATGACTCCTGCCCATAAACAATTAGATTTTTCCTCAATGCCTGTTTCCTATGAATACCTAAAGTCATCATGCCATACAATTGCCATTAGAGTCTGTAGTTTAAATTCTGCCTGCCACTCCTCATCCCAGAAAGAAAGAAAACAAACCAAAACAAAACAGAACAAAAGACAAGTTCCTTTTATCCGATAATTGTCATGATGTGTAATCAACTCCCCAGAAACAGAGGGGTTCTCCTTTTTTTTTTCCGTAGTTCCTCACTTTACTCTTTCCTATCCTAAGGGCACACTGGCCTTTTCCAGTTGACCCCACTCCTTTGTGAAGGGGTGGAACCTCACATTTCTCTTAACGTTCTTGGCTAATAAACCTTGAAGTTCAACCAAAAAACCAAAAACCAAAAAAACACAACACAAAAAAGAAAAAGAAGCAAACAAGTACCAGCTCTGACTCACTAGGGTAAGTGTAATAATCTTAAGACTTAAGTCATATTGATGGGCAGGCCTACTCTTAGCAAATCTCTTTGAAAAGACTGTTAGGGTGATTGTTAGCTGAAAAGAAATATAGTCTAATTCTCAAATATTACAAAGTGTATGACCTGGCTGAACACAGATTTTTTTCAATTTGAAGGAGATTTTTAAAGCTTGGGGTGATAAACTTTGGTGCAATCAAAGAGAAATTACTGTGGTTCCATTCTACAAAGCATAGAGTACCTACTACAAGTCACATGTTATTCTAGATGCTAGGCACATAAATATTTTTAAAAGTTCTTTTTTAATCTTGTTATTATACTAAGAAAAACTATGGTCTAAATGGAGACGTACACAGATGTATACAAATGAATGATTTTCATTCAGCCTGATAAAATCCATGACAGGAACATGGACAAGTCATCACGGAAGTGGGGGAAGGGCCAGGGAAGACTCATCCGGTCGGTCATGCATGAGTTGAGTCTTGAAGAATGAGAGGAATTAGCCAGGAGGAAATGGAATGGAGGGCGCGAGAAGTATTTCCACGCAGAATCATCAAGAGCAGAGGCAGGGAGGCGTGAAACAGTCTGGTGTGAATAGCTGGGCAGTACAAGCAGTTTGCTGTTGCTGGGGCATAAAATATGAAGAGGAGAGGAGTGCTGGGCAGTAGGTAGGAATGGTTGGAGTTCTATCTTACAGTATAAGAGATAAATAAAGGGTTTTAGGAAAGGGAGTGACAAGAAGTTATAGTGTTCCCAGCCATGAGTTTCATGTTAATAAATCAACAGTATATCACATCCAGAAAAAGGAGGAAATTTGTGTTGATCTGTATGTGAGGCAAAACCACTCCAGAAAGTGCTACAGTAGCATGTATCATACACAACAAAACAATAGAAAAATGGCTACATTTGTGGATTTATAACACGACAACCAATTTAAAAAAGTAATGAACAATATTATTACGAGGATGGAAGCCAAAGAAATGTATAAACAGATTACCCAGAGTCAGCAAAATGCTAAACCCTTCGATTTTTCTTTTCTTTTCTTTTCTTTTTTTAGTTGGGGTACAGTATCTTTAATTGCTCCAATGTCTATTTCCTTATTATATCTTTCTGTTACTGCCATTTCTGGAGAGCACAGGGGAGAAAATAAGTTGACTATAAGTCTAAGAATCTTTAAGTCCAAAGCTAATGTTGCAGTCAAGAATCAAGCAGAAAGGACTGAAGTGAAATGGCACAGAATTAACAAAACGATGGGTTAAACTGGACTTTGGCTTGTGAGTCACAACACAGGAACTAATGGTCTTCAGGCTACAGCAGACAGGAAGGTGGTTACTGTGCCCACCAGCAATGCAGGCTCGCATATCCTCCTGAGTAAAAACACCCTGCCCTGCGGACATGGGTGGAGTCATTCTGAACCAGCAGTGTCAATAACCAGGCAATGACATCAGAAAGCAGGGCTAAAT
>PVKE010032984.1:0-18166 GCA_004027555.1 Craseonycteris thonglongyai
ACCAAAATGCCCTTCGATAGATGACTGGATAAAGAAGATGTGGTACATTTACACAATGGAATACTACTCAGCGATAAGAAATGATGAAATACAGTCATTTCTGGCAACATGGATGGACCTAGAGACTATCTTATTAAGTGAAATAAGTCAGAATGAAAGAATCAGGAAACATATGACCTCACTTATAGGTGGAATATAAAACTGAAAGTTACAAAGACACAGAGACCTATGGACACACCCAATAACTTGGTGATTGCCTGAGGGAAGGGGAGGAGGGGGGAGGGAGAGAGGGAGGGGACGTGGGAGAGGGCACCAGTATTATGGACACACTCAATGGTTTGGTGTTTACCTGGAGAGGAGGGGGGAGGAGGGAGGGAGAACTGTGTGGGGAGGGGGGAGTGGGCACCAGGTTGGGCATCGGGTTGGAGGGGGACCTGATTCTGGGAGCTGTGTATGGGTGATGTGATGTGGAGTTGTCCATTGGAAAACTGTCTGATTGTTACCATCCAATGTCACCCCATTAAATTTAACAATAAAATATAATAATATTATAAAAAAAAAAATAAAAAAAACAGTGTTAAAGCTCAACAATGCAAACCTCCCATAATCCCAACAAAATCAACCAATTCCTAAATTTAAAACTGGACTATTCTATTATCAAATACAAGTGATACTGTTAATATGAGTAACAAGAACTATTTCTCCTAGCATAAGTTTATACCACTGATAGTTAACAATAAAATAAGCCAACCCATAAACACTTTATTAAATAAATTGTTAACCCAACATAGTAATGCACATTAGCAAAGATTAAAAGAAGTAAAGAACTTGGCAAACATAAACCCCACCTGTTAAACAAAATATCACTTCTAGCATAACTAGTGTTAGAGGCACTGTCTGCCAGTGACATCTTATGAGAGCATTGTTTTTTAAGTGGGGTGTAGCATTCTTATTTTCTCTCCTGTTCCTAATAAAAAGGTTCCATTGGCAAACACGAGGGAGACCCTGGCTTAAATAAAGTTAAGCCAGTTTCTTTACTATCTTACTCCTTGGGGTTCTATAGACCAGTGTTCATTCTGATTCTCCAAGACAGACCTACAAGGTATGACAATTAAATTCAGCAATTTGCCACTATGCGTTTACACTGGCAGCACTGTACAAACAACTTGGTAAAGTTTCATAACCTTGGTGTATCAGTGTTTCACAACTGTGTTCATGTTAACGGGTGACAGTGTCTTGCTGAGTGGCATTCATTATTGTAGTGTGTTTTTGTGTACCATTGCGAGGATAAAACAGCTTGAATTAGAGCAACAAACATTAAGTTTCTTGTTAAACTTGGCAAGAGTGGAAGTGAAATCGGGGACATGTTAGTCCAAGTTTATGGGAATAATGCTGTGAAGAAAACGGCAGTGTACAAATGAATAAAACATTTTTCTGAGTGGAGAGAGTGTCTCTGATGAAGAGAGGTCAGGGTGGCTGGTAACAAGCAGAACGGACAAAACATTGCAAAAGTTCATCCAATTGTGCATCAAAATCATTGGCTGGGAAAAGCCAGAATGGCTCAGGAGGTTGAGTGTTTGTTTGCATTGCAGCCCCGTGGTCCAAGGATCAAGTCCTGGTCCCAGCCCCTGCCCATGTGGACCCATATGCTGAATGGGGGTGCATTTCCCTACCCCAGTTTGGTTTCAGCCAAGTGAGCTTCCCATGTGGGAGGCCCCTGGCCTGGCTCCTGCCTTGTGCGGCCCTGCACCCTCCTGTGGAAAACTATGTCAAAAACTAATGACATGCAACTATGGAGACTGCTCTGGGCCCTTCATGTTCTCTCTGTCTCTCTCTTTGTCAAAAACAATAAAATAGATCTTAAAATCATCGGCTTACTGTGAGAAGCATAGCAGATGAAGTAAACATTAATAGAGAAAGAGGAAAATCTGAACTGAAAATCTTTGCATGAGAAAAGTGTGTGTATAAATGGTCCCAAAGTTGCTCACTGATGAAAAGCAAAAGAGAGTCAAAGTTGCTAAGACCTTTTGGAGAGGCAAGACGATGTATTGAGCTGTTTTATCACTGATGAGGAAACATGGGTGTACCAATACGACCCTGAAACAAAGCATCCAGATGCACAATGAAAATCAACGAATTCTCCATGACCAAAAAATTTCTGCTAGTCCAAATTAAGAGTCAAAATGATGTTGCTAACCTTTTTTGATATCAGAAGGATTGTTCATAATGAATTTGTACTAACTGGACAGTCAACCAAGTTGACTATTTGGAAATGCTGAAAAGGCTGCATGAAAAAAGATGAAAACAACCTGAACTTTCTACCAACAACTCAGCTCTGGCATCACAACAATACACCAGCTCGTATGGCACTGTCTGTGAGGGAGTTTTTGGCCAGTAAACAAATAACTGTATAGGAACACCCTCCCTACTCACCTGATCTGGTCCCCAATGACTTTTTCTTTACCTGAAGAAAAAGGAAGTAGTGAAAGGAAGACGTTGTGATGACACGAAGGACATCAAGTTTACTACAATGGGGGAAGCTGGGATGGCTCGGTGGGTTGAGCACTCACATTGTGCACCCCGGCCTGTACAGATCCATATGCTGAACTGGGGTGTGCTTCCCACCCCAGTTTGGTTCCTGCCAGGGCAAGCTTCCCATGTGGGAGTCCCCATTCCCAGTTCCCATCCAGCGCCGCCCAGTACCCACCTGTGAAATGAAACTATGTCGAAAACTGAAGATGTACAACTATGGAGACTGCTCTGGGCCCTTCCCCTTCATTTTGTCTCTCTCTGCTTCTATCTCTCTCTGTCTCTGTCAAAAACGATAAAATAAGTCTTTTTTTAAAAGTTTGCTACGACAACACCTTGATGGCCATTCCAGAAAAAAGAGTTCTAAAATTGCTCTGAGGGATGGGCTAGTTTCCGGCATCAGCACGTAGCTTCCCAAGTGAAGTACTTCAAAGGTGATTGTAGTGATATTCATCAATGAGGTATGTAGCACTTTTTCTAGGATGAGTTTGTGAACTTAATTGTCAGACCTCACATGGTATGTCACCCTTATTGAATATATTTGATTTTAGAATTCCTTTTTAATAGGAGTGTCTAACAGCTGGTTCCACCAAATGCCAATTTGGTAATTTCTTAGGCAATAGCAAGAGAAAAAAAAAGTGGGAGGGGGAGGGGTCTGAAATAAGGTATAGGTAAAGGTAGAAAATAAGTTTGAGTTTATTTAGAAAATAAAACAATCAAGACTTGGTTATGGGAAGTAAAGAATTAATAGGCAGCGGCTGGTCTCCCATTTGTGTGACTAAGGTTGGGTTGTGTTACTGAGGTTGGAAATATGGGATAAAGAACTACACTGGGGAAAAGTTTTGCTTTGAACATGAATTGTAAAGTACCTGTAGAATTCAGAAAATGACAGATAACTGGACTTGCATTTGAAGACATATTAAATATTTATTCAAGTAAAAATTGAATGTCCACATCTAAGCAGTAATTAAAAATCATGAAAATAGATGAAATAACTAGAGGGACTAAGTGATAAACCTGAAAAGGATTCTGAGGAGGGAGGTGACAGAGCTTCAAGAAAGAAGTGGGTAAGAGTGTCATGCTGCTGAAAATGCAAGTATCTACTGGATTTAGGCCGTTAGGTCCTTGGTGACCTTGGTGAGAGCAATTCTGTGGCGGATGGATGAGAAAGCCAGACTGCTGTAAGTTGAGCAGACAGGCTGCTCTTAGGGAACAGTGAAGACGGTGGGTATAGGCTACTCTTTGAAGGGGTTTTGATGAGAAAAGGAAACAATTAGCTAAAAAAATGTGTGTTTTTTAGAATAAAAAGAACTTGAATTTTATAGATTGAGAGGAAGGAACGAGTTAAAGGAGATATGGTAGATGCTGAAGAGTGAGAAGCTCATCTTTGTAGCAGGGTCTCAGAGAAGGTAGGAGACTAAGGTATGTTGATGTTCTGAAGAGTGGAAGAAAGAGATCTGAAGAGACGGGGATTTAGATTGATTCCTCTGAATTTGCAGTGGCTCAACAACATTCATTCAGTGCAAAATAATTAGATAATCTAGTCCAGGGGTGTCAAACTCAGTTAAAACACGGGCCATGTGGTGCAACAGGCAAGATTCACGCAGGCCACATCATGTTTACAAACGTCACCGGAACTGAGTCAGCACATTTATACATGCCCACAGGCCCCCAGGAAAGGCACTGGGCCACGTGTATACTTGTCTTCAGTAGTTAAAGCGTTAATGAGGGAATTGTGTGTACGGTATTGCCTTGATCTCCCCTAAGCGCTATTTTCTTCATAACATTTTTTTCTATTTTCTTTTTATTTCAGAGCATCATGGGCCACAAAAAATTACCTCAGGGGCTGCCAGTTTGACACCCCTGATCTAGAGTATCAGGGAAACATGGAAATACAAATAAGAAACAAAACAGGGATTAGGTTTACATTGCAAAATGTATATCAATGACATACTCAAAGTTGGATGGATACTGGTAAGTTTGGAGAGATTTAAATGTGGGAAGAGGTAGAAGTTAAATGAGTTTATGCTGATATCCTTATTTTTCTTTGTCCACAGAGTTTTAATATATACACACACCTGATTATAGCTTTAAAATTCATATTTTACATGTTTTATCAATCACTTGAAATTATTTTGTTAAGAATGATAAGTTTGGTTATTTTGCTGCTTAATATATACATTACTAATCCTTTGAATAATTGTTCAATTTTCAGTATTAAACCTAAAGCAATATCACTTAATTGAAATACCTAAGTATTTTCACTTGGATTACAGAAGATTATAAGCATGTACATTTACTGAGAGATTACTATATATCTTTGCTGAGTGTTTGCTAGATACCGGTATGCAATTTATGCAAATAGGAGGGATTTTGTTTTTGTTTTTAACAACATCAGATATGAGACAATAGCAAAGAGTCATCATCTTACCCTAAATCCACCCATAATAGCTGATGGCCAAAAATTACTACTGTATGCCTTGCCAATATACTATATCCAGTAATTAATCTTATTTCAAATGGATATTGGGGAAGCCGGGATGGCTCAGTGGGTTAAGCGCTCACTTTGCAGTGCCGGGGACCAAGGATCAAATCCTGGCCCCAGCCAGTGTGGACCCATATGCTGAACTGGGGAGTGCCCCCCAGTTCAGTTCTCTCTCTGGGTCTGTATCTCTCTCCCTCTCTGTCAAAAACAGTAAATAAATAAATAAACAAACAAACAAATAAATAAATCTTTGTCAAATGGATATTTACAGAATAATCCCTAATATCAAGAAAGTAACACTTGGGATGCTGGAATGGCTTTGGGGGTTGAGAGCTCATCTTGCAGCCAGGAGGTCCAAGGATCATATCCTGGCCCTGGGCCACAGGGACCCATATATAGAACTGGGGTGTGGCCCCAGTTCGGTTCTCACCAGCGTGAGTTTCCCATATAGGAGGCCACAGCTTTCAGGGGCAGGCCTCCCATGCAGGAGGCCCCAGGCCAGTTCTCTCCCTGTGCAGCTCAGCACCCACCTGTGGAGTGAAACTATGTAGAAAACTAATGATGTACAACTATGGAGACTGCTCTGGGCCCTCCCCCTTCTCTCTGTCTCCCTCCGTCTGTCTGTCTGTCTCTCTCTGTCAAAAACAATAAAAATAAATCTTAAATTTTTTTTTTAATTGCACTTGATTTTCAGAGCAACAGCAAGATAGGTGATGATTAAGTTTTTAAGAGATTCTGATTATAAACTAAATACCTGACTTAACATGGACGACTGAACACATTCTTTTACTTTTCCAGAACTAAAGTAAAATGACTGGAGAAATATTAATTTTATTTATTTATTTTTATTTATTTATTTAATTAATTTATTTTTAACTGAACTGGGGGCCTCACTGCGTTCGGGAAGCATACCCCAGTTCAGCATGTGGGTCCTCCTGGGCTGGAGCCGGGATTCGATCCTCAGTCCTTGGGGCTTCAAAGCGAGTGCTTAACCCACTGAGCCATCCCGGCTTTCCCTGGAGAAATAGTAAAACAAAAATAATAGCAAAGTTAGAAAACCAGAAAATGACTAAAGCCATTTTTTTAGAAGATAAAAAGCATATTACTGAAGGATCAGTTATTTAAGCAATGGACCATCTAAACCTTTTCTGTCATCTTTGAAGCATCTAATTCTGAAGTTTGTGATCAGGCTAAGGCTAAGGAAGCAGCTTCTGACATGGGAGTTCTGACACAGGAAACACTGGGGAAAAGGGGGGCATTATCACAATGACTACAAGGAGAAACTCAAGATAAGCTACCCACACTCACTCTGACTACGATGACCTACCACACCTTTTGTAATTAATAGATATGCCTATAATCAGAATTTGTGTTCACTGAAAGTGAGCCAGAATTCTCATTTGTCTGAGGCAAAGCACTTCAAACTTTAGTTTTAGGCCCTCATTTATAAATATGGACAGCCAAGAATTATAAAATTTGAAGAAAATCAGTCACATGAAAGGAGACACCAAATTAAAACAACTTGTTCAAGAAAGTAATTAGAAGAAACAAGAAATTTAAGGATTAATACAATTAAGTCTTCAGAGATGCATATGAATATTTCATCCATAAAAAATGGATGCTAGAGGGGATCCCTCCATAGCTCAACAGGTTGAGCACCTACCTTGCAACTTCGAGATCCAGAGATCAAATCCCAGCCCTGGCCTTTGCAGAACCATTGCTGAACTGTGGTGCAGGTTGTGAGAGGCTCCCAGTTTGGTTCCAGGTACCGGTAGGTGTGGCCCCACATCCACCTGCATGGACTGAAACTGTCACAACTAATGATGTACAACTATGGAGACTGTTCTGGGCCCTCTCTCTCTCATCTCTCTAAACAAACAAACAAACAAACAAACAAATAAATAATAGAGTTTCCAGCAGGAGCCCCAGTTAGCCCATCCAGTCCTTGCACGTGTTTACCGGCAGAGCTGATCGTGATTGCCCCCGGGCCAAGCCCCATGAGGCTCGGTGGGGGCAGCTGAACCTGGGGAGTACACGCAGGTCACTTGGATGGGTTGTGGGCACCAGGCTGTCGCCGAGTTCATTAAAATGGGAAAAAGGATTTCCCAACTGAGCAGCCTTCTTGGGTCACTTTCCCCACGTGGAGCATGTCGGAGACCCGCATCTGAATCTGTAATGGCACTTCATCAGCTTATGGCGACTGAGTTATCGCCAGAGCCCTTCGGTAATAATTGTAAGTGCCACAATACCTGTTTAATTACAGCATTTACACAAAGCAAACCAAATGTTATCAGGTTCCTTATTGAGAAAATACAGGGTGAGCAAAGGACAAGCGATATTGTGGCTTTCACATTTAAAAACAGTTCCTGAAACTATTGAGGGGATAGAACCGAGCTTTTTCCAGCAGTCACCTACTTCTCCCTGAACTCGCTCGGCCTGGGAAAAGACCAGGTTGTGATTTCAGTGTCTACAGATCAGAAAGCTGAGCTCAAAAGAAATCATATGCTTCACCAAAACAATGCCTACACACAGCCCACCCCCAGATCCAGCTTTTAAATTTGAAGCTGCTTATATTCCAGCTAGGACTGAATGAAGGAACGTGAACGAACGAATGAATGTATGTAATATGAAAAATAGGCATTTGTGACTGGATTTTTTTCCCAGACATCCTTGTATTCCTCTTTTAAATTTCTATTCTGGAAAAGGTATACAATAAATATTCTTATAACTAAAGATAAAACAATTAGTAATCCAGCAGACTTCTTAAAGTAATTGGATTGTTTTTCAGACTCCTGACTCCCGTGATGCATATGAAAACACTCTGTAATAGGAATTATGTATCAGCTATAATTAGTTATTCTCAGGACATAGAAGATAGATATATCTGAAATGTCTCCAGATTTGTGAATAGGAAAATCTTGTTCTGTGGTAGTTTTAAGGTGTGGCAGATGAGTCATATGTAGTGTTACATGTGGCAGATGAGTTATGTAGTGTGTGCTTGTGTCAGTGTTACTTTGAGGAAAACTTTTCCTGATACAACATTAGATTAGGTCTCCAGTGAGTTTAGTGTTACAATGTATATATAATTTAAATCAAATCAAATTTTCTTATGGTGGGGTTAGAGAGAGCTTTTATAGTTTCAGTAAGATCAATTATTTTCACCAATACAAAAGGTTATACCTGTCCTGGAGAGTCAGCATTGCAATGCAGCCTTTGGATGCTGTCATGGAAGGAATACTATATTGGGCATCAGAAAACCAGAGTTCTAATCTCATGCCTGCCACTCTAAAATCTGGGTCAAGTCATTTTATATCTTTAAACTTCCCTTTCCTCACATTTAATGTGGTCTTTGCCACTCTCCTGAATTCCCCTGCTGTAATTTGCCCTTTGTTTTAGCTCTTGATGTACTCTGCTGGTGAGTCTTCACCACTTTGTTCTTAATACCTAGCAATTACATAGTTTAGGGGGTACTCTAACTAGAGATTTGTTGAAGTAATTCCAATTCTACAAATTTTATTATGGATCATTTTTTTTCTTTGAAATAATGCGTAAGAATGCTAGCATATTTATTGTCAAAGGATCATCCCCACAGATTACTTATTACTTACAAAGGTGTGAAACATGGGTGTCCAATCTTTTGGCTTCCCTGGGCCACACTGAAAGAAGAATTGCTCCAAGTCCCACATAAAATACAATAACATTTATGATAGCTGATGAGCTAAAAAAAAAAAAAAATTGCAAAAAAAAAAAGTAAAGTTTACGAATTTGTGTTGATCCACATGGGCTGCATGTGGCCGAGGGCTGCAGGTTGGAGAAGCTTGGTGTAAAGGGTACCTTTACAATGGATAAATGGTGGATACCACAGTAACTAAATGATCAAAATTAACCAAAAATTCGACATTAATTAGATATTGTGTGCCCTTGATGCAAAGCTCAGAGAAGGAAACATCATTCATGAAGTAATCCTGGAAAAATGTTTATAACTTAAATCTAATCATAATGACAAAATCAGACAAATCTAAATTCAGGGTTACGCTGCAAAACAGTTGGCTGGAAATCATGAAAAATATAAAACAAAACCCCTAGGGAATTGTTCTAAACAGACCTGACAACTCTATGCAGGATACTTGATGCAAGGCTCATTTATTTATTCCATAATGTTCAAAATGGCTAATATGTTCCTCGGATTCCCAGAGTTTCTTCCTGTTCCCACCAAGAAACTGAGTAAAAGTATGGGGAACTTCACCAACACTGACTCTTGTTAAGTTTCTTCACTGAAAGTCTGCTTGTATTAATTTTTTATTGGAAATAGAAAACAGTATCAAGCAGGGTCAGCTACTTCATTGTTCAAAATTAAATTAACTTTCAGTCCTTAAAAGGAAAAAAAACAAAAAAAGAGTTTCTGAAAATTAAAAATGTGAAAAAATACTCAAAAGACAGATTAAATCACAGAATGGATTCATCTGAAGCTTAAATTCGGGAAATAGAAGATTTGATTGAAGGATCTTTTTTTTTTTTTTTTTTTAAGATTTATTTGTATTGTTTTTGACAGAGAGAGACAAGAGAGACAGAGAGAAGTGGGAGGGCCCAGAGCAGTCTCCACAGTTGCACATCATTAGTTTTCGACATAGTTTCATTCCACAGGTGGGCACTGGTCTGTGCAGGGCAAAAGCCAGGCCTAGGGCCTTCCACATGGGAGGCACACCCTCAAGAGCTGGGGGCCTCCTAAATGGGAAGCAAACCCGGGATGGGAGCCCCAGGGAGAACCAAACTGGGGGCACACTCCAGTTCTGCATATGGGTCCACATGGGCTGGGGTGGGAATATGATCCTCGAACCCTAGGGCTGCAAGTCCAGCACTTAATGTGCTGAGCCATCCCGGCTTTCTGCAGGATCTTCTTAATATGCACTGCAAAGGAATGAGCCATAAAGCTTTGAAAGAAACGTCAGGCTCCTAGAAGAACACAGTAATTGGCATATAGTAAGTGCACAAATATATGTTGAATTAATGAGACAGCACAAATCCAGTACTAGACTTCTTATCAACAACTAGAAGAAATTTTTCTCTAGGAATTTATAGGCAAACTGAAAAATGAATCTATGAAAGAAGATTTAAAACAAACTGATGATGTTATGTGACTGGACACTCTGATTTATAATCACTAGAGATGCCTATAATCAGAAAAATTCTAAATAAATATTCATACATGTGGAAATAAAGTGAACTAAAATTCTAGGTTTTAACATGAATGGAGGGCAGGACAAAATATAGAGAGTATATTCAGGATCTTATTCAAGGAAAGGATGTAATGGTTACCTCTAGTTGTTGATAGAAAAAATTTTTAATTTAAAATTAAAGGTATATCAATAAGGACAGGTTAGATAATGCTGAAGTAACAAGCCCAAAACCTTAGTGTTTTAAAACAACATAGGCTTATTTGTGCTCATGCTATATGCCTTTGACAGGTTAGCTAGGTGCCGTATTTCATAACACCCTCAACCTGTTGTGGAACATTGATGGTTGCAGTTCCTAAGGAAAAAGAGTGTGGTAAACATACACTGACTTAAAGCTTGTGGCTAGATGTAAATCATGCCACTTCTTACTCACCTTTTATTAGCCAAGAAAGGCACATGGCTTATGCCTGAGTTCAACAGAGCAAGGAAGTGCAGATTTACTGTGTGCTAAGAGAAGGAGAGAACCAGATATATGTCAATTTAATAACCACTAAACTACCAGGAAAGGAGGATGGAATTTAAAAATCCAAGAAAAGGCAGAAAAGCAAAAAGTAATAAGCTACATAGAAAAGAAAAACAAAAACACCACAAAGTACTAAGATCAAATGCTTTTCTCACAATAACTATAAGTAGGGTAAATTCTGGAATTCCTTATGCTTGAGTGAAAACATAAAATTCAACTATGTGCTCTTTGCAAAATATACCTAAAAAAAAAAAAGAAAAAAACAAAACAAAACTGTGATTATAAAGAAATACAAGCACACCAGGCAGATGCTAACAAAAGTGGATGTAGCTATGCTAACTACAGTCAGAATAAATAGAATCCAAGATGATATAGGTGGAATATAAAACTGAAAGTAACAAAGACACAGAGACCTATGGACACACTCAATAGCTTGGTGATTGCCTGAGGGAAGGGGAGGAAGGGAGAGGTGGGACTGGACACCAGATATATGGTGATGGAAGGGGAGCTGATTCTGGGAGGTGGGCACATAATGCGATGCATGGGTGATGTGATGTGGACTTGTACATCTGGAAACTGTGTAATTGTTACCAATCAATGTCACCCCATTAAATTTTAACAATAAAAAAAAATAAAAATAAAAAAATAAATAAAAATACAAAAAAGAAAAAAGAACTGAAGATGAAAACCATTAAATGGGGCAAAGAAAAAACATTTATTTATGGCTGACAAAAAGTATAGTCCTACAGAAAGATTTTAAAAAATGCATCTATTATCTAAAAATTTAGTTTCAAAATTTATAGAACAAAAATTTTAAATGGACAAATCAATGATTAGACTAACACATCTCTCTTCAAAATCAGTAGATCTACCACTATGCACTTACTAGAATAGTTAAAATTTAAAATATAGTATCAAGTGCTGGTGAGGATGCATAGCAACTGGAATTCTCAGAGACTGCTGGTGGGAATGCAAAATGATGTGGTCAGTCAAAACCAGTTTGAAACATTAAACATACCATGTGACCTAGCAGTGTGACTCCTGGGTATTTACCTTAGAGAGTTAAAAACTCGTGTTGACGTAAAAACTTGTATGTAGATGTTTATAGCATCTCTTCGTAATCACTAAAATGCCTTCCAACAAGTGGGTGTGTAAATAATGGTGCATCCACATAATGGAATAAATTATTAACACATATAACAACTTGGATGAATCTCAAAAGTCATATGCTAAGTGAAAGAAGTCAAAAAGTTTACATTTTCAGGTAATCTCAAAAGATTAAAGTCACTTCTCACTTAACTATCGAGTTCTGCTCCTACAACTAGGTTGTTAAGCGAATTGGTGGATAAGACAGGAGCTGTGGCAACACCTGTATATATTTTTCAATAGATATCATGTGACACCACCACACTAGAATAACTACATTATTCTACTATATTCTATCTGACAAAGAGCATACATTAGATAAGCACCAGAAAACTGCAAGGCACACCATAACCCAACAATATAAATCTAGCATATTCATTTTTATTTATTCTGTATAATGAAAAGGTCCAAAGGAAACTCCAACTTGACAACTTTGTTTTAATTTGCATCTCTTATATATTACAAAACATAAACATACAATCAACAAAAAGACATTCAGATTAATATTAGTCATCAAATCCTTCAAAGTGTGGTAGTGATTTGAGGTCCTCAGTCACATCATTGGAGTTACAATTAGGAGCTGTGGAGGGCCTGGGTAAGGGAGATACTAGAGAAAAAGTGGAAGTACTTTTCGTGAGGGGAATGGGGGGAAGAGTCCTGGGTGTAGCTTTCAAGAAGAATCTTATTATTGTGGTCTGCTTTGTAAGTTTGTTCTTCATAAATTTCACTATAGCATGGTAAAGGTTCATTCATTTGCCATTCCATTTTTGTAAACTCTTCAACATGTGGATCCATACCCTCTAGTTCTAATAGGGCCACATTCACTTTTGAGAACATACCAGCTAATCCTTTTATAGTGAATTTCTTTGATGCTTCATATTCATGTATGTCTAACCCATGGCCCATGGGCCACATGCAGCCCAGGAAGCCTTTGGATGTGGCCCAACACAAATTCGTAAACTTTCTCAATACAGTAAGAGATTTTTTTTTTTTATAGCTCATTAGCTATCATTAGTGTTAGTGTATTTTGTGTGGCCCAAGATAATTCTTCTTCCAATGTGACCCAGGGAAGCCTTTGGTTGGACACTCCAATCTTCATTTTCATCTCAAGATACATAGCCTTCCTTGGAATCTTGGCACTTCCTCCAGGTGAAGTCATGTTCTCCCTTTTCACTGACATCTCTGAATGTACAATAAAGTACAAATTTATAAACAAAATATGTAGTATTGCATGGTTGTCAATGCTTTGTGTAGTGAATGTTAATGGGCTGCAAGAATGAGGCAAAGACTGAGAAAGAGAATTCCTAAGACTCACACAGACAGAGGAAGGGGATTCCCTGCTCTGGAGAATGGATTGCTTAAGTCCAACCGGTTGTTAAACAGGTAGGTCATTAAGTGCGGACTGGCTGTACATACTTTACAATTCCACTTGTATGAAATTCTCAAAAAGACATAACTAGCGATAGAGAATAGATCAGTGGTTGCCAAGTGTTGGGGGTGGGGGGAAATTTGGCTACAAAGAGGTTGTGCAAGGGAGTTTGTTTGTTTTTTCAGTGATGAATTATTCTATATTCTGATTGTGGTTGCGGTAACATGAATCCATACATACGCTAAAATGCATAAAACTACACTCCTCTGCAAAAAAAAATGTCATTTTTACTGTATAATTAATTTTGAAACTAAACTCAGACCCCTTTCTTTTCCATCAAAAGGTCAAGATAAGGAATATATAATATCACCTAACAAGTATTTTGTATTCATCATGAATACAAATTCTTTTGGCAAATCTAAATTATGAAACATTTATAAAAATGATTCATATGAAAAAATAACTGAGAAAATACAAAGATTATGCAAATCATATTTTCTGAACAATGTAATAAAACTAACAAACTTGGAAATTTTTAAATTATCTTTTAAATAACTCAAGGGAAATTAAATTACAGACTATTTAAAATTCTCAAAACCAAAGGAATCTGCAAAATCAGGTATTTGAGAAAATTATATAGATTTTGATTTATTTTTCAGAATGAAAACAAAATGGTAAAATAAAAAATTTGGAAGCTATAAAAGAAGAAAGTGAAAGAAACTAATGTGAAATTTAAAAAGTTAAAAGCAGAAATTAATAAAATAGAAAGCAAACAAATTTGATCAATTAAACTAAAATATTTTTAAAGTAACTAAAAAAGGCAAACCTTCAGAAAATATGATACAAACAAGAAGAAATAATTAACAAAAATATATAATCAGCATTAAGAATAATATTTTTCTAAATGATTTATTGTTTTAGAGGTGAGAGAGAAAAAAGGGGGAGGGAAGAGTAATATTTAGAAAGATACCTACAAATACTTTTGAATTACATGGAATATTTACAATTTATTCACAATATGATTGTATACCTTCATTTCAATAAATTGTAAAACTAACTGGAGTATGGTGACTGTAAAAAGTATAGATTCTAAAAATTGACAAGAGAAAAAATTGAACAGGTAGTACAAGAACGTCTTTAAAAATCCCAATACTATTAGACAAAACTTCATGGAACATTTATTTGTAAACCATTCCAGAGGACAGAAAAATGATGTCAAATTTCCTATTATATTTCATGTGGTCACCATGATATTATACTTACACCCAAACTGCATGAATAAAACACAAGGAAAACTGTCAACCAATCCTACTAACAGAGGTGCAACATCACTGTGGCTCATTAAATTAACAGATTTGGGGAAGCCGGGATGGCTCAGTGGGTTAAGCGCTCACTTTGCAGCACCGGGGACCCAGGATCAAATCCCGGCCCCAGCCCATGCGGAACCATATGTTGAACTGGGGAGTTCCTCCAGTTCAGTTCTCTCTTTCTCTCGCTCTCTCTGTCTCTGTATCTCTCTCTCTCTCTGTCAAAAAATTAATAAATAAATAAAACTTTAAATTAACAGATTTGCGGGGTTGGGCAAGATGTCAACTGCAGTCCACCAGTGGACCACCAAACAATTTTGGGATGATCTCTCCTGAATAAGAAAAATGTGTCATAGCAGATGCCACATTATGCCAGAGCCTAGTGGCTAGGCAGCTAAATGTGAAAAACATGTTTTTGCATGAATGGATACAGCTGATAAAGGGGAAAATCAACTCTTCTCTATTGAGGTGGGTGTGTACTTGAGAAAGCAAAAATAAGTAGCTAGTGGGCCATGCCACTTGGAGAAAATTAGTAGTCCTTTCCCTCAAAAGGCTGCTCCGGCCTGGATTAAAGGATGACAAATCATCTTCAATGTTGAAAAAACATTTGATAAATCCAGCATGTTCTAGTGCCCTTAACAGTCTAGAAATAGAAGAAAATTTCCTTAGCTTAGCTTCTGTAGCTTGATTAAATGCACCTACCAAAAATTACAGCAAACTTAGTGAACATTTTGATGTATTCTTGCTAATACTAAAAACTATACATAAAAGGGGAAGCCAGGATGGCTCAGTGGGTTGAGTGCTCACTTTGCAGCGCCCGGGGACCGAGGATAGAATCCTGGCCCCGGCCTGTGCAGAACCATGTGCTGAGCTGGGAGCTTCCCCGGTTCGGTTCTCTCTCTCTCTTTCTCTCTCTCTCTCTCTCTCTCTCTCTCTCTCTCTCTCTGTCAAAAATAAATAAATAAAAAATATATATATTTAAAAAAAAAACAAAAAGAAACTATACATAATGAAAAGTGAGATAAGACTGTCATTGTTTGTAATAAGTTTTTTGGACGAAAAATAAACCCATGGTGATCTGGCATGCTATTACAACAAATAAGAACGCCTGGTAAGGAGGCAGGCACAACACCAACACTCCAATATCAAAAGCTTTTGTTTATATTAACAATAACCAATTAGCAAAGTATGAGTTTGGGGGGAAAGAATCTCATTCATCTAGAAATAAGGTTAACAAGAAATGTAAGGACTATAAGAATAAAAAATATCTAGGGGATGCTGGGATAGCTCAGGGGTGCTTGTCTCCCAATCGCAATGTTGGAGGTTAAGTCCCTGGTGGGCCCATGGAACCCCATGTGCTGAAGAGCAGCACAACTCGTAACCAACAGGATGGCTGGGCAGTGAAGGTTCTCACCTCCCATGCAGAAGGCCCCCAGTTCAGTTCCACCCCACCCCACCCCATTTCCACTTGTGTGGAATGAAACCATGTCACAGCTAATGATGTACAACTATGGAGACTGCTCTGGGCCCTCTCTCCCCTTCTCTCTTTCTCTTTCTCTTTCTCTCACCTTCTCTCAAACAATAAAATAAATCTTAAAATGAAAAAACTTTATACTGAGGGGTACAAAAAGAGACACCCCCCCAAATGAAAAGGCATGCCATGTTTCTCTATAAAAAGACCCAACATAATAAATATGTCAACTGGGGAAGCCAGGATGGCTCAGTGGGTTAAGCGCTCACTTTGCAGCACCGCGACCGAGGATCAAATCCCGGCCCCGGTCCGTGTGGACCCATGTGCTGAACTGGGAGCTCCCCCAGTGCAGTTCTCTCTCTGTCTCTGTATCTCTCTCTCTCTCTGTTAAAAGCAATAAAAAAAAAAAGCTTTAAAGTAAATAAATAAATAAATAAATAAATATGTCAATTGTACCAAATTATAAATTCAAAGCAATTTCATACCATCATAGCAAGATTTTTTAAATGGCTATAACAATCTGCTTATAAAGTTCATCTGGAAGACATAAAGCACAAAATAAATTTTGAATAGATATTAAAGCAATTCCCGGAGGCAAGGTGAATGAAATAGTGTGCTATTGGCACAGAAATAATGAATAAGTTAAAGCCAAGGAACAGAGCTTCCAAAAACATAGCAATGTGTATGTAAGGGAATTTAATCGTTGAAAATGAAATTACAAATAAGTAGGGAAGGATTGAACTATTCAGTAAATGATGTTGAGATTGACTACTTAGAAACATTTTCTTCTTTCATACTATGAATAAGAAATAAAATCAGATGAATTAAAAATGAAAATGTAAAAAAATAATTTTTAAATGTTGGAAAACATTTAAATGTGGAATGAGAAAGGACTTCCTAAGCAAGCCACAAAACCTAATATTTATGAAAGGAATAAAAAAAGCAGACTGATAGATTTGACTACATTAAAAATGTGAATCTTCTGTACAAAAATGTAAATAGCAGACAAAATATTAAAAATATGTGAAATATATCAGAAGGTTAATGATTCTTAATATAAAATGCACTTACAAACTAAATCAAAGATGAACAAAGGATATGGAAATATTTTTATAAGAAGGAAGAAACATAATCTAACACATAAAAACATTAAACTACATAAACAATCAGGTAAATTAAAATGAGATACTCTTTTTCTTTTTAAATTTATTTTTATTGTTTTTGACAGAGAGAAAGAGAGATACAGAGACAGAGACAGAGAGAAGGGGGAGGGCCCAGAACAGTCTCCATAGTTGCACATCGTTGGTTTTTCCACATAGTTGCATTCCACAGGTGGGCACGGGGCTGCACAGGGCAGGAACTGGGCCCGGGTCTCACCCCGGTGAGAATTGAACTGGGGCACTCTCCAGTTCAGCATATGGTTCCACACGGGCCAGGGCCGGGATTCGATCCTTGGTCCCCGGGGCTGCAAAGCAAGCACTTAACCCACTGAGCCATCCCAGCTTCCCCAGAGATACTCTTTTTCAATCCACTGAAATGACAGATATTAAAAGGCTGGTAATTAACTGGTAGTGCTGGGGATAATGTGAGGAAATGAACACTGTGTTATTATTTAAGAAAGTATAAGTAGATACAGCTTTTGGCATGGACATTTTGGCAGTAGATATCAATATTTAGAATGTGTTTAGCCTCTGATTTTACAACTCTAAATCTAAGCATCCAGCTCAAAGAAATAGTCACACAATTGTCCTAAGGTTCAAGTACAAGAATGTATATTGGGGCTTTTTGTGACGTACTAAAAATCAGAAACAGGGGAAGCCGGGATGGCTCAGTGGGTTGAGCACTCACTTTGCAGCGCCAGGGACCAGGGATCGAATCCCGGCCCCGGCCCGTGCGGAACCATATGCTGAACTGGGAGCTCCCCCAGTTCAGTTCTCTCTCTCTCTCTCTGTCAAAAAAAATAAATAGGGAAAGCCGGGACGGCTCAGCGGGTTGAGCGCTCGCTTTGAGGCCCCGAGGACCGAGGATCGAATCCCGGCTCCGGCCCAGGCAGGACCCACATGCTGAACTGGGGAGTTCCCACAGTTCGGTTCTCTAGCTGTCTCTGTCTCTGTCTCTCTCTCTATCTGTCAAAAGTAAAATAAAAATAAATATGCACTGAA
>PVKE010032985.1:0-18168 GCA_004027555.1 Craseonycteris thonglongyai
AATAGTTTTGAACATATATTTTACTTATCTACCCATACCTCGCTGGAATGCACCTTATACTGAAACACAGTGTATAAACATAGTATGCATTTCACACCCCTTCTTCCCCCTTAGACTACGCCTATGACAACAAGTCGATCGTGACACACTTTTAAGATAAAAAGTAGATCTTATATACAGAAAAGTTGGCCACCCCTGGAGTAGAGGACTCCTGGGCCCTTCTGCGTGTCTGTGTTCCCATGGCTCTAGGCTAAGAAAAGCTTGAGAACCAGCACATGTACAGCTGAGAGTTTATGTGCTGATCTAAGGAGGGGCCGCGGCAGGGAGGTGGGGCCCAAGTTGTCCTGAGCATGTGGCCTCCGGACCAGAGGTTTCCCAGCAGCCGCCGGAGCTCCCAGAAACCTTGCATTGCTGCCCACACGCGCTGGAGGGAAGAGCCTGCCAGCCTGAGGCTCGGAGTAGGCCGCCTGCGAGCCCAGCTTGGCGTGGGCCTGAAGTGGGCTGCCAGCAGTTGGCTCTTTCCCCTTCTCACTCCTACTCCTCTTCTCTCACTTACTACGTCCTCCCTGGCCTGGCGTTTTCAAGCAGTAGCTAGTTGATGCTTTCCAACAGCAGACAGGGTGCATCATGCCAGCGTCCCCTCTGGGTGGCCACGTCAGACTCAGGAGCCATTGGCCCCGATAACAGGAGCCAGTCTGTCCTCTGCCCAGGGACTCGTCAGCTGGAGACTGTCACTGACGGCTCCCGCCTGTCCAGCCAAGTGCTGGAAGCCTCCCGCGCGCCATCCTGGCCTTCCTCAGAGCCTGCCAGATGTGACTCTGGAAAGTCAGTGAAGGAGACTGACAACGTGGAGCAACTCAAAACCAACCAGGTGACGGCTGCTCTCCAGGCTCTGAGGCAGATGGAGACACTAGGGAATCAGGCAGAGTACACACACCTTCTTCAGCAGCCACGAGAGAAGGTGAAACAAATGTTATTCAGAAAATGTTCTTAAAGGAACTAATCAGCCCTCAGGGCATCACCCTTCTGTGCCCTTGACTGCAAGTTTTTGCCTGGAGGCCCCTCCTCCCATCCTGTCTGTGTAGAAACCCTATGGACCGCACAGGGCCCAATCCAAATGTGACCTTCTCTGGGAAGCTGTTCCTGGTGCTGCCTCCTGCTTCCACCATCCATGGAGAATTAATCACGCTGTCTTCTGGGGCCTTATTTCACTTCTGATACCATGTTGATAGCAGTGATGCCATTCTCACTTATAAAATAGTGACCTGCATGCTAATTCCACCCACCAGCCTTATAGTGCCTTAAAGGCAAGGATTCATGTTCATTCATTGGCCTATCCATTGTACCTAACAAATGGTCTAGGACAATGGGGACTGATAAGTGGATAAACAGATCAATCATTCATTCATTTCATAAACACTATGATGCGCCTGAGAAGAACAGGCACTATCCTAGGCAGTGATGATAACAAGACAAATAAGGCAGGGAACTCATTGGCTTCATGGAGTCTCCAGTCTGGGAGATGGAGGCAGCCATATAAACAGATAATTACGGTAAAGGGTTATTGGTGTCTTGTGAAAAGTATGTACAGGGTAGAGGGGAGGGTGTGAAGGAGAGAGGGTTCACTTCTACGAGGGAGGTCAGGCAAGTCTTCAAGAAAGAGGTGGTGCTAACGTGGCACCTTAGTGCAGGTCCATGGAAAAGCAGATGCAAACAGAGGGTTAGACTTGCAAGAAGTTTACGGGAGAAGGAAGCTGTGAAGGCAGGAAGAGCCCTCAGACCACAGTGCAGGCCTGATCCCCGTGGGACTAGGAGGCTGGAGAACAGGTCTCATTCTGCAGGGCAGTTCCTCAAAATGTTTGTCCAGACCAAAGATCTGGTCCTTAGACCAAAGTGACTCACTGGAGGAATGTCAAACCTTGTTGGACGGGATGCGTTAGTGCCCCCACTATGCTAGTCCTTGGCTGGGAGCAACCTCGACATGAACATGGTGGCTGATCCAGCAGGGCAGCAGGACAGCAGCGGGGGACACCGTCTGCGCTCCCTGCAGCACGAGACATGAAGGGTGCTATTTTCATAGCTGCCACACTTGCTCTTTGTATTTAAGGACTATCAGCAGGCATGTAGGTGAGGGGATGTGGGGGAAGACAAAAAGGAAGACGTTCCAGAATGAGGAACCTACATAAGCAAAGACACAGAAGCAGGAAACAATGTGGCTCTCCAGTAGCTGGCCCGTTGGGCAGGCATGGGTGCAGGCAGAGGTGTGGGGAGGGATGATGCAGCAAGATAGGAGGTCACCTGGTTGGAGCAGTTCCCTCATGGGGGGAGGTGGGCAGGGAATTGCAAGTGAGCAGTGGGGAGTCACTGAAGATCACAAAGGACAGGAGCAGATTGAGGCTTAAAAAGAGGCTTAAAAAGAGGTTCTGGTGGCCACGTGAGCAGGGCTCAGAGGGAGGCAGGCTGCCCAGACAGGAGGCCCCAGCAACAGACTAATGCAGTGGTGATGGAAAAGAGAGGAAGAGAGGGATGGATGAATGGACAAATGAATGAATGCAAGCAGTCCGATGCAAACCAGCTATGCCTCCCCTGGACGACTCCATTGCATTCAAGTCCCTGAATTCTGAAGCCCTGTGTGGAGATAGAAATGAAGCAGCTACTATACCTCCTTCCTGCTGAAGAGTTTCCACGAGGTGAAACTGCCCTGATTTATGATCAAGGGAAAAAGGCCCCCCCACCTCCCCTCAACATCCTGCTCTGCAGAGGCCCTTGCTCCCAGCCTGGGGGAGTCTCAGGCAGGCAGGAAGTGTTTCTGTGCCTGGTGGCAGCATGAATCCCCGGAGGCAAGGACATACTCTTCTGCTTCATTCATTTCCAGGGCCAGATGGTGTTCGCCTCATTGACTTTCACTGCTGATGTTGTCTTGTGTGCCAGTTTTTCACAGGTTGCTTTCGTTGCCTTTATTTCCATTCATTCTTCTACTTGCCCCACTTTTGCGCTCTGTGTCCAGCCTGTCACGATGGCAGGGAGACAACTGGAGCTCTCAGCAGGAGGACACTTTTAGCTAGCAGACCAAACCTGGCTCCCACAGCTCAGCCGTCCCCATTCTGGGACAGTATCTCAGTGGGAGCCTTGAAAACAAACAGTAAATTCAGTTTTGTTGAAAAATTGCTGGTTAAGCAAGACGGCAAGGCCACCAGGACAGCCATGACCAAAAGGGTGATTTCTGGTGCAAACTACTTCCTTCTCCCCAGGCTCTCAGCTAGCCTCTTGCATAAAGACTAAGTCCGAAAAGCAAGACATTCCTCATCCACGTACTCTGTGTGGTCACCTGCAAGGACAATGGGCTTACCCTCCTGATCTCACTGTGTCCCCGAGCTCCCAGGGTGTGGCACCAAATCAAAGGCTCCATCTTTCTTTCCTAGTCAGACGACATCCTCTTCCACCTTTAAGGTCACATCTAGTGTCTGCAAGGACCAGCATTTCCGGCAGTCTCTGTCACATCTACAGCCCTGTCCCATTGGGGTGAGCTATTGACTTGTTTGACTCTGAGTTCTTTTGAACATGAGGTGTTTCTGTTCTGTCTTCTTCACCAGACTCTCAGATTCTCAAAAGTGACAACGATGCCCTGATCCTCCTTTGGGGCCTTCAAGCATCCGGGGAATGGCCCGTGGGGGTTCTGTGTGCCTGCCAGGCCTGGCATCTCATTCTGCTCTAGCTAGGCTGTGGGTTCTCAGGCAGTACCTGCTCTTGTCCACTCAGTGGAAGGACCAGCTCCTGCCCACCCCAGGATGTGGGGACAATGAATGTGGCCTGTAAAGTGCTCTGAGGTCCCACGAAGAAATAGTACAGAGACACTCAGGGCCATTTCTAGAAGGTGATCAACAATGGGGATAAAAACGAAAAAGACCTTCCTTACATTTTCCTCATTCTTGCATTTTCACCACTCTTGAGTGCTCTGGTCCTTCCCCTTTGGTTCTGCCACTTGCCTTCCTCGGCCCTTCTCCCTGAACGTATTTATGACATTATGTGACTGTATCACGTGTGGATTTCATTGACCCTAAGTGGCGTGTTCCAAAAGCTTTTACTGGCTAACACATGGTTCCCTGGGCCTGGACTCTGAACTTGGTGGTGGTGGGGTGAGTGTTTATGTGTGTGTGCATGTGTGTGTGTGCATTAGTGGAACTGAGAGAAAGAAACAACTCAGCAAGTGGCAACTGGCAGCCTCACTGGATCAATAATATTAACGATTTCTGAGACTTCCAAAGAGCTATTGCCAACTCTTTTGGCTTTTTTTCAATACTATTATCATTACTACAAGGACACCCCAAGGCCCTTTTACTTAAAGACACAACAGAATGCCCCAGATGAGAGGATTGTTGACTTCTGAATTCACAGACTGCAGCCTCCAACTTTCATAGAGGTGTGGGTGGCTGGGGCCACGCTTGACCTTAATTTAGGAGTCAAGATTTCAGAGGCAGGGATAGCATGGTCTCCTGAGAGTGCTTTTTGTGCCAGTAGTCATGTGACCACTTACTCTGCCTTACCCTGAGAATTTCTACCTGCTTCTAGAGACACGCTTATAAAACTCTACGGCTTCATGGCAAAACAAGGTGGTGTTTAACCATGTACACTATGGCACAGACATTCTGGTTCCACCCTCGGCTCCCTCATTTACTGACTGTGTGTCCTTCTCAAGGTCTTCCATCTTTTGGGGTCTCTGTCCCGTGACATTCGACAATGGGAGCAGGAAGGTTGTCCAACGGACAATGGTTGCTGAGAGTCTGTGGAGGTTGTTCATTGTAGGGGTAGGGGAGCCGGAGGGAGAGGGCATAGCACACAAGGGAGAAGACAAAGGCCTGAGAAACCTGTGAAAATCATTCATTCAACTTGTGTTTCCCAAAGGCACACTGTGTCAGGCATTGTTCTCGAGGTTCCATCCAGACGAATGATGCCCCGAAGAAAGCTAATGTGAGCTACACACGTAATTTAAAACTTTCTAGTGGCCACTCAAAAAGGTGAGGAACAGGTGAAAATTTTAATGGTATGTCTGAGTTAACCCACTATACCCACAGTACTATTACTATCATTTCAACACGTAATCAATATACAAGGTACTAATGAGATACTTTGTGTTCTTGTTTTCACCCCAAAACTTCGAAATTCTGTGTACATTTGACACCTTCAGCACATCTCAAATAATGGCCTCATGGGCTGTGATATCTGACGACTTGGTCTTGAAAGCAGGGGTGACAGCTGGCATTTATTGAGTTTTCATCAGGAGAGCGGCATCGTGCTCAGCACTTCCCACACATGAAACAAGTCTGTCTTACAACACAGCTGACAGGTGTCGCTTCACACTCATTTTACAGAGATGCAGATATGGAGGCCCGGACACCCCACATTGCTACAAAGCCTGTGGCTGCTGAGTGGTGAGCTACCATGCCAGGGCTGTCTGAGTCCATGTACTTGGGCAAGCACTTATTATCCCATTGACCATGGCCCTTAAAGACAGTTAGCCCACATGAATCTGTTAACACGTGGTTGTTTTTCAGCTTTCAGGGAAGTTATGGGGATAACTGTTGTAAGTAGTATGAATTGCTTGCTCTGTGTCATTAGGACACCAAGAATGGTGACATCCCTTCGAATCCTTCAATTCAGAGCTATCCATAAGCTAATGGGTAGTGTCATCCCTTTTGGGTCCTCTCTATCCCTGGGGACTTACAGAGCCCTAAAAGATCTGCCTGGCTCCACAGCCACCTGCCACTGTCCCTGTGTGCCATCCTGGGCCATGAGGAGCCCTGGGCCTTTCCCAGCTAGAGCTATTGGGTTACAATGAAGTTGACCTTGGGTAACATCACAGGATACCACCCTCTACAGTAGATTCTTCAAGTCACAGTTCAGGAACATGCTAACTTAAAATGTCAAACTTTTGAGCTCACAATAAAAAAAATCAGGGCATTTCACATAAAAATTTGCATTTATAGTTTGTCTCAAAAAATAAAAATAGGAATGCCAGGATAGCTTAGTGGTTGAGTGCTTGCCTTGCAATCTCAGGGGCTGGGGTTCAATTCCTGGCCCTGGCCCGTGCAACCCCCATATGCTGAACTGCAGTTCAACTGGTCACCCCCAGGATGGCTCAGCAGCGACGGTTCTCACCTCCCATGTGGGAGGCCCCTGGTTCAGTTCCCAGCCTGCACAGCTCCACATCCACCTGTGTGGAATGAAACCATGCCACAACTAATGATGTACAACTATGGAGACTGCTCTGGGCCCTCCCTCCTTCTTTTTCTCCCCTTCTGTCAAATGAAATAAATTTACAGAAAAATAAAAAGAATGACAACCAGTCCATATTCCTACATGGCTACCATGAAGTAGCAGCTGTCCCTTGTAGAGGACGCATGTGCTGCAGCCGGCCACTGTCCTCACCACTCCCTGCTGATCCCTGGCACAGAAGATGAGAGTTTTCATTTATCATCGCGTTTGCCACTGCTTTTCACTGTGGAGACCTGTCTCTGTGTGTTCACGCTCCTAAAACGACAGAGCACACACAGCCCACACGCAGAGACAGGAGGTGTGTTTCCTAAGTGCCGTTTCCTCTCCTTACCTGGCACCTGCCCAGCCCCGTGGTCCGGTCCTTCAGCCACACACATAGCCGCTCTCCGCTCCGAAGGCTCAGGAGCCCATCCCCGCAGAGCCTGCAACCTCCAAGTCCCTCCCAGTCCTGGAGACCCTGTCACACACAAAGGATCCATTCTGTTCTTCAATGACAATTCAGTGCATGAATGTGCTTGAGGGGACAGCCTTAAAAACCCTAGCAGTCTGTCTTTGCTAGGAGTCGGGGAAACATCCACTGTGTCTCCCCGAGGAGGCCAAGAGCACAGCTTCGGAAGCCTAACCACCCAAATCTAAACCCAGCTCTCGGGCCTTCCTACGGAAGAAGTGAACGCAGAAACCTTATTTGGTGTGCCTCTGCCTTTTATTAGTACCTGGCCCAGCTAGTGTAGTAGAAGTGATTACTGTCATCCTTACGGAAATATAATACAAATCACGTCTTCAGCAGGTCACCCCACTGCACCATTTAATCTGACTGGCACTTAACAGGCATGGGAACATTGTGACATTTTCTCTTTTAGTCCCATCGCCACAGGGTGCCCACTCTGGGAAGATGTCTTCTTTTTAGCTTCTGATTTCCTACTAAAGACTATGGGCGCTTCATCATTGTCCCACACCCTTAAATATTCATGGTGATGTGCTCCCAGGGAACAGGCCCAGTCAAACGGTTCCTGTTTACTGCTGACCGCTCAATGAAAAGGGAGATGTAGGAAAGCTGATAGCTCAGCTGTTGAGCCCTTGCTTTGCAATTGTGAGGTCTGGGGTTCGAGTCCTGGCCTTGGCCTGTGCAAACCCACATGCGAGGCCGTGGTGCAACCAGGATGGCACAGTGGTGGGGGTTCTTGACTCCCGGCAGGAGGCCCACAGTTTGGTTCCTGACTCACACGGCCCCACATCCACCTGGTGGAATGAAACCATGTCACATCTAATGATGCACAATATGAAGAGTGCTCTGGGCCCTCCCCCCTTCTGTCTCTTGCTCCCCTTCTCTCAAAACACTAATTTTTTTTAAAAGGGAGATGCACCCCCCCAGCATACAGCCAACCCCGGACTCTTTCCACAGAGGCGGCGGCCCAGGCCTGCTCCCATGGGTGAGCACACATACGCCGGGCAGCCGGGCTCCATGTCCAACCACACACTCAGCGTCCAGCTACAGCACACAGACTGTGGGAGGATAAAGGGGCGGGACGGTTCTGCTCTGCAGACAAAACACCGTTGCCAACGCAAAGGTTAGGATAAGCACATGAGATCACCTCGACACAGGCAGGCGGCTGTGAGGGACTCAGCTGAGGTTGGGGACGGTTTCAGGCAGCCTGGGGTCATTGAAAGGAGTTCGAAGCGCCAGGCCCACCTGCACTGCTAACGCGCTGAGTGACCTTGGGCAAGCCTTCAGCTCTGCAGGCCCTCAGCCATCCCAGCCGACAAGCCAGGTCCACTTCTGTCCTCTCTGGCCATGACAGTCGGTGAGCATCACCTGGCCTCTCACATCTGAGTGGCCATGCTTGCTACACGTTGTCCCAGTCCTGTCACAGGCACACTACCATCCTCCAAAGCAAGAGCTATGTCTGTGATGAGACCCAGCTCCCACACTAGGCGCTGCTTAGAACCTCAGACTTCCACGGGGCTCAGTGAAAGCTGTTCTCTGTTCATAGCAGTGGCTTCTGTGTTGGGTTCTCCACACTTACATATTTATCCGTCCTCCCATTAATTCAACATTTATTAAATTCTTGTCACTCAACATGGTGTCGGCACCGGGGAGCACGAACGAGACAACTCAGGGCATAAAATCCAGCAATGTGTCCAGAGGGCATGACCTTGGACCTCTGAGAACTGGTGTGTCAAAGCACCCTGTCACGTCCCTGCATGGCTACCTCATGTCACCCTTCCTTCCTGAGGCATGTGGGTCAGGCCCACCTTTAGTTCCATCTAAAGCTATCTAGGCCCCTCTCTTCCTCAGTCTAATGCTCCCCCGACTGAGCTATTTCGACCAGGTACTCCTCTCTTCTTAAGGGTCAGTGAATGGTCCGAAACCAAAGCATTTCAGAGATTTTCCCCAAACTGCACGGATCCTGGCTCTGGCATCAGGTGTCTCTCCCCAGAAGCCTAGACGACCTCCCACGGGCACAGCCTGATAATAAATGAGTTCATTACCACGGCTGCTGGGGCCCATGACAGCCCATCTGCTGGCAAGATTAATTAAAACTGACTGGCGATGGAGGTGCCATCTCGGGGCAGGAAAGCCATTAATTGGAGCATCTTCCAGCCCATCATTCCTGATGAATCCTACAGAGACTGAAGCCAGGAAGCGAAGTAGGGTCTTCAGGGGTCGGTCCCACTGCCGTCCTCTCCTGTGTTCTCTGCAGTCTTCTGCCTGGGGAGCCCACCCTCACTAAGTGGGGGTGGAGCCAGGGCCTTCTGTTCCCTAAGTGAGGCAAGGGCGACATTTCCTTACAACAGGGTGTTCCCACCCCTCCCAGAAGCAGAGAGAATTGGGGTTCAAAAAGGGGTTTCAGGCTTCTGGACCCCTGCACTCAGGCTGTGAGCTCCCCACTCCCTCTCTCCACGGGGAGGTATGCTCCCCACTCCCCCTTCCTCCAGCTGTGTGTGAAGCGAGGCTGTGAGTTCAGGCGTCAGGATTGTCCAGCACAAGGGAGCAGAAGCCTTGCATTTGTCGGTGGGACTCTGGTGCTCTTTGGTCATACGTAAGGCTGCTACTTTGGTCCCCACCTTGTCTGTGACAAGGGTAGGCTATCTCTGTGAGAACCCAGGGTGGGGGTGGGGGTGGGGGTGGGTTCAGAGTCTCAGGCTCTGACAAGGAGCTCCCACCACCTCTGGGAAGGCAAAGGCACCGCTTTTCTGTCCTTTCTGCAGCCCACAGGCCCTGGAGTATTGCTGTGTGATCCCATGTGGGCTTCTCACTTGAACGTAGTCATAGTACGTACTGTGTCCTTATAAGCTAGAAACACTGTCCATTTTGTCTTTGGTCTAGAGAATGGCTGTGCCCATTTCTGGATCATTTTTTCCCTCCACATCAAGGCCCCCGTGCTCTTCTACTACCTGTAAAAGGTACTCTGGTGCCAACACGTAATTATTAGGAGCAACTTCATTTTCACAAGATCCAAAGCCTTGCACTGTGGAAATGAGAGGTGAACTTTCAGGACAGGAATCAATGAACATAGGGAGGGAGCTTTGGGGTCCTTTGCCCCTCCTAGAAATGAGCTTCTACATTAACCCATTAGGTCAGCCCCTCTCTTTTTCTGTAACTAACACACTACTCCTTACCGGAGCGTAGCCTCATTTCACTGTATCACTAGGAAGGAAGTGGGGTACAGAGTGCCCCCTCCGGATGGCATGCTATGTGAGACTCACAAAGTCATAGGAATGAGGTCCTAGAATTGAGTACAATCTTGAGTTAATGCATAAATACACCTGGTTGCTTCCAATAGGCGTTTGTGCTCTTTGGTACCTGAAGTGAAAAGGAGAGATGACCTGGGACAGGGGTGGGGCTGTCAGGCTGTGTGCCCTGAACAGACACAGCTGAGGGAGAAGAGGGTGGGCAGGAAATCAGGGTCGTCCTTGCGGGTCACTGTGACACACCAAGAGGTGGCTTAAATGTTCAAACTCTTCCTTCTCTACAAACGCGCTGCGGGACTGTAAGGACATGTCCCCATGTTTGTGTTGGTTTCTTTTCTGTGTCCATCTGGAGATTCTTTCTGGACGTCTTACTATATGGGAATGGGGCGGCAATCAGGAAAATTTCATGTGATCAGAGTTTTGAATTTTAACAGCGGAGACTGCTATTATCATATTTTTCCATGTATAAGATGATATTTTTGTTTAGAATTATTAGGCCCAAAATTGGGGTTGTCTCATACACGGGAGTAACTCGTGTATTGATTTCTTAATGTTGGTTTAGAAAAGCAGGGGTCATCTTATACAAACTTGTAGAGGGAAAGTGCAGTATTCATTTCAAGGCCCCAGCAGCTCGCTGAGAATGCTGGATGTGCGCAGTCTTGGCTAGTGGTCTGTTTGCTGACACACCTAGCACAGCACCTGGCACGTGGTAAGTACTCGTACGTGTGGGAGAAATGAGTGAAATCAGGCTATGCAGATCCAAAGTGTTCTTCAACACTTCATGCAGTCAGTCCAACGTTTCTGGATTTTTAAGTCATGCAGCCCTACGGTCAAATGACGTCTTCCATGTCCTCCCAATAGGAAAACATCAGCGAAGGGGCTGCTCTGGTTCAAGTGCATATGGAAGGAGGGGTAGTTCCCTTGTTGGCTCTCATTCTGAATTCACCAATCAGAAAATGGGAGTAAACAGCGACTGCAGACATGTGAGCCAGCCCCAGCCCTAGGTGCCTCATCTCCTAGTCCTGTGACTTCCCCATGCCTCAGTGACAACCCAATTGCCCTGGACGGGCCTGAGGTACCCTGCTAGGCCACCCCCAACTCTTCTGTCCAAGAGCCCTCCCTCTCTCTGTCATCTGTTATGCTTCAGCACAGGTTTTCATTGGAGGACAGGCTCACAAGAAGAGTACTTACTGAAGCAGAGGTGGGTCTGGGGGAGGGCTCAGAGCGCTCTATCACATGACCCTCAGCCAGTCAGAACAGACGTGTGCGGGGTGGAGACTGGAGGTGCACACTCTTCCCTCTGCTTGTTTGGGGGTCACTGCTTTATTCTGCGCAGTGAACACACTCGCCTCCCTTACTCGGCTCTACCTTGGCGGGAGAAGGGTACAGAAGGGGTGAGGTGAGGAGGCAAAGAGACCAAGGAGGAATGCCCCTGTCCCCACCAGCCCTGAGATGCAATGAAGGCCTCCAACCTGCACGGGAAGGAGCTACAGGACAGGCTTTGTGCCCATGTCCCTCCAGGCAGATGTCTAGAGGCAAATATTGTCCAGAACAAGAGGGAAACACCAGGCGATGGTGTCCAAACGTGGCCGCACGGGACCAGCTGGGGATCTTTACACACTGCCAACACCTGGCTCCCGTGCTCTGATTCGATCGTCAGGGCTGTGGCCTGGGCAGCAGCAGTCCCTAGAGCTCCTCGGGTGATTCTATCAGAGCCCCGCCTGGGAACCGAAGCACCGGCAGCGGGGTGTGCAGCCCTGCCTGAAGACCCCCGTCAATAGCCTGTGATTCTCACCCCAGTTCTTACAAACTGTGGGTCCCAGGGGACAGGGATCTGGACAGGACAATTGCAAAACCTCAGAAGGCAGGGCCAGTGCATCAGCACCCTGAGGTTATTCTGCTCCATGGGGTTTCCTGACCCATGGATCAGGCAAACGTATTAATAACACAGACAAGAACTTAGTGGGGGATGCAGAACACAGATGGGCGGCTGACTATAAGTGAGGTCCTGAAAAGGTGAGGGACGGGACCGAGGCAGGAGGAAGTGGCGGGGGGGCGGGGTGGTGTACCCTAGTAGGGAAGCAAGCAGATGGGTGGCTGGCTCTGAGAGGAGTGGGAAGAGGCTGCAGGCACAAGCTAACCCAGCCTGACAAGTGGGCAGAAGGGAACAGATGAGCACATGCCCTTGACATTGGGCCTTGGTTTCCCAGGAATCTCTAGAAGTGAGGGGGGAAGGGAAACAGATTTCCCACCACAGAATGGCTGTCGGTGGGGATGGGCACTTAGCCATCCATCCACTCCAGTCCTTAGGGGGCTGCCCTGGTTTGGACCCCCATTCTCCCTCCTAAATGACTCCAACAGCCTCTGAACGCTTGCCCTGCATCCTCTCCATCCTCTGTACATTGCTGTCAAAACTTTGCTGCCTGATTGAATTTCTCTTTTCAGAAACAGGTTTTCTCATGATAATTGCCCTGACCTATTTTTGCAATCTAATTGATCACCATTTTCCATCTTGCAACTCATCCTCCAGCCAACCCAGACCACTTAGCCTTTCCTGGACCTGGCCTGAACTCTGCTGTGACCTCTTTGAATGCCCTCTCCTCTCTGTTATTAAATTCTGGTTCCACTCAGGTCTGTCTTAAATGCCACCAACTCCAGAGAGCGTCCCTGGTTACCAAGCCTGAACTCAATCTCTTCTTCAGTGCCTCTGGGGCTTGTCTCGGGTCTCACCCCCCCCCCCTCCCCCAATGGATTCTGGAGGTGTGCGGGCTGCCGCAGGACCAGCAGTGAGCCCCTGCTCCAACCTGGAGTGCCCATTGGTGTTCTAGACACAGCGGTGCTCAACCCATGCTTATGAAATTGCATTTTATAGACAAGGAGTCTGGGACACATCAGGGAATGTGTGAGCACACAGACCTGTTGTGGGGCAGCTGGAATATCAAGAGAGGCACCCCTCTTCTGGCCAGCCTTGGTGCTGGATAAGACTCCTGGGTCCCCCACAATGCCCGTAAGGGTAAACACAAAAGGACACGGCCACATGCCTGGGACCAGACATTGACCACGTGGACTCTTTCTTCAGAACATGAGAATTCATGAATAAAAGGACACAAGGACACATGAGCACACAGCAGTAACAGCTAACATTTATGGAACACTTTGATTCATAACCATGCTCAATAAATGCAGACACAGATCCTTTCGTCTCAGTTCAGCACACAAGATGCACAAATGCTCATCATCTATCTCCCATCGAGCAAGAACATCACACACACACACACTTTTTCATGTTTATATAAAGAACGAGGTTGAAATGGAGTCTCTTCCACATTTCAGGTGATGCTCTAGGTATCTGACAGATACAAAAACACATACCCCAAAGGCCTCACACAGCTGTGTTCAACTCAACCCACTCCTTTCTGTACCACACTCTAACTCCACACATTTATGTTCCACAGACATAATAACCAGTCTCGGTGGCTGCTAGGGGTTGAATTGTGTCCCCCATAGAAGCTATGTTGAAATCTAACTCCCAATACCTCCGAATGTGACCTTATTTGGAAAAAGGGTCACTGCTGATGTAATTACTTAGGATGAGGTCCTACTGGAGTAAGGTGGGCTTTTAATCCAATGGCTGGTCCTTATGAAAAGACGTCCTCAGAAATGTGTACACTGGTCCAGCACGGGAAGGTGTGCATAGATGTGTGCACACTGGGAACAGGATTATGCCTTACATGTGCAATGAATGTATGTACTCGTCTTAGAGAGTTTGAGTCTGTGTGTGCACATATATTATGCGGTAAAGTCAAGGAACTGTTTTTGCCTCTCTGCACGAACACAGACACCCACACACCTACTCCCCGCTTTTAGCCCTGAACCTTCACATGTCCTCTTGGCTTAGACTGTCAATAAGAGCTGTGTACTCCGTTGCCTCCCTTTGCCAGTGGGCACATGGCAGTTTATGGGTGTCGGTGAAACCTCTATTAGGACACTAATCAAAGTAGCCTATAAAAGGCATCTAACCCTGATGTAGTTGGAGGATCTAGGGCCCTGGGGGCCGGAAAAAGGGGAGGGACATCTTTAAACAAAGGAGCCAGGTGAAGTGACACAATGCTATTTGAACAACCTGCTGAAGTTCCAAGACCTGAAACACATATACATGGATGTGCACACATGTGCAAACATCTCTGCCTATCTAGAACTCAAGCTGCCTTGAGTTTTCTTAGCTCTTCCCATTCTTCCTCTTCTGCTCCAACATCCCTCAAAAGGCAGCTGTCTGTTCTGTAGGAGAAAATGGATGGATGGCCTGCTGAGTGGTGCACCTGGGTCACAGAGCAGGTTAAGGGCAGAGATGGAGCTGTCCCTCAGAAAGCTGTCACCAACTAGCTAATCCATGTAGGGTTAGCGGTGTCCATTTGTAGAAGGCAGAGAAGGCCATTTTAAAGCCAGACAGATGCTGGGGTAGAAGAGGAAGAACTATAGACCTGGAGGAGCTGGTAACAATGGGAACTATTTCCTGTGTGTTAAGCGTTTCTGGTGGGTCATCCTCATTGATCCTGACAACTCTGGAAGCTGGGTACCATCGACAGAAGCCCTGTTTGACAGTTGCAGAAACCAAGGCAAAGAACGGATGAGTAACTTGGCCATGGTCACCCAGCCAGGAAGTGGTAGAGACAGAATGTGGCATGTAGTTGGTCTGCTTCTAAGCTGCCTTAGACTTTCTGGTGGCACTTAGAAAGCAGGCCTGCAGCGAGAGCAGCAGCACGGAAAGAGTTGTGGAATTACCGAATGGTCCGGGCCTGCAGGTGACTGGAGCCCTGCGCTACAGAACGCAAGTTCCATTTCTGTACTCCTTCCTCAGTGCCCTCCAGCTCACACTCGCCCACCATGGGCCAGTGGTCATGGTGCGGGGTGGGATGGGCAGCAGCACTTCCTCAAAGCACTCTCCTAAGTTCGATGTGAGGAGAGCGGAGTCTGTGCGAGGTGCATGGCATGCCCTCCAAATAGGCCCCGGGCCTGGAGATCCTTGGAGGACTCAGTGTTATGGCCGATGGTAGAATAGGTGAACAGGAGGGCTGCAGGTACTAAAGTTACTGACAACGGCTCACTCTGTAGGGAATGTTAGTTACTTCAACTGACTGATTTTAAATCTCAAACAAACACACCAACTGCCATATGTACAGTAAAGGGTACAGAGGGTAAGGTAACTTGTCTGAGTTTGCATAGCTAGTGAGAGAACAGGGTGACAGAAACACTGTCAATTGGCTAACCCGACATTCATTTTCCCCTCCTTTTCCTGAACGGTCTCAATGAGGATGGCTGAAATAACACAGATCCTCTCACTTTCCCAGGCGCCCTTGCTGTTAGGATCAGACGTGCAACACATTTCTGCCCAAAGGTTATTTGACCGAGAAGGTCCTGTTTCCTCTCAGGCCATCTTGCCCACAGATGAAATGCAAGTGATTTCATTTTTATTCTGTTGCTTATATGAGGTTAAGGTCACTTGCTACTGACATTAGGATTCAATTAACCTAGGGGTATCTGGTATCTGGGTGACACTGTGAAGCACTATACCAGTACACCTCTAAGAACAGAAGGAAGTCTAGCCTGGGACTGTGTTCAGATGGAGAAAAGGGGTGTTTCTTTTCTTTCCAAAATGACCACAGAAAGCCAGCACTATCTAAGTAGGGGTTATCAACTCCAGAGCAGGTGGGCTGACCTGTATGGGGGTGAAAGTGGGTGAAGGGAGGAAGCCCTCTCTCCGTACCACCCTGCTAATATTCCCCTACTCACTGTAAGGAGGAGGAATTACAAATGTGCCTGGTGCCTGGCCCACAGTTAGCAGAGGTCAGCCCCTAATAGGCAAATGTATGTTAAAGCTCAGACACATTTCTACTTTCTGCTCCAGCCAGGCCAGAAAGCTGGGGCCCACTCGTTCTGAGCAGGCCCAACAACATGGTCTTGCTTGGTTCCAGACATGGCAGCCTGGTGGTGTGTCAAGATCTGGACATAGGCAGCAGACTGCAAACCTAAGCCATGAGTCCCCTCGCTGTTGCCAAGCTGATTTCCACTTTGCTGTGTGATCCTGGTGTGTTTAAGTCTCAGCAGGGGGGTGGTGAAAGGTTGGTTGGCAAGGCAGAACCTGGCCATTCCTTGGGCCTTGGTTTTGATAATAATGTAATATGGTCAAAACCTAGGGTGGCCACGTAACCTATAATCGATATACACAAGACACAGGTGAGAGTGAAAGAGGGTAGTGTTAATCATGCCAGACAATAGCTCCCAAGTAAACTGGGAAGCCTGGTCACCTTATCAAAACTATCAACACCTATCCTGGGTCCTAACTCCCCACCATGATCATACAGTCTCTAATTTTCATGTAATAACTAGACAAGAAAACCTAAGGCCAACAGCAATAGATAATTATGAAAACTAGCACTGGAATCCTCATGGTTCTAAGAGAAATAAGATGGAAACAGGTAGGAGGCAGACTTATTAAAAAGTTCTGTTCACCTCTTCTGAGTTTTCATAATACCCCAATACCATAATGCTTTATTGTGTAAAGTGCTCTAGAATTTACAAAGTACTGTCGTGGGCATGCTCTTTCTCGGTAACCTGGGAGGCAGGTACTAGGCTACACAGCAAGCAGCTGAGGCAGAACTTGAACCCAGGACCTGGGCTGGCCTAGCATCCTTTCCCCTACCCACACTGTGTCCCATCCCGGCATCTTCTCCAAATGAGCTACCAGCTTGTGTTCTGAACCTAGACTGCCTGGGGGAAAGGGGACAAGGCAAAATGAGGCCACGGTGAGATGGCGGACCAACAGATGATATGCGGCCGGAATCAGAATTAGCTATAACGTCATCACTAGCAATGTACATATTCAAAACAGAAGTATATATGTGTCCATTTATTTTCAAAACTATCTTGAAATAGGTAAAAAATGCCTATCCTCAATATGGTTTTCTGAAGAATTTCCCCAAATTCTAAATTTTCTATGTAAAAGACCGAACTCCAACATTGAAAAGAGTGGTTGCTACCAGGGGCAGCATGTACCCTTGAGGGAGCCTTAGGGTTGTGACTCTCCTTTATCTCTACCTCCTAGGTAAGTCAACAAGTGTTAGTGAGAGCAGCGCTGATTGCCAGTGATTTCCAATTCACACCGATAGGAGCCTATCGTGTGTGGGCTAACAGGCTCTGAGGACTAGCACTGTGCCTGACTGGTGACAATGTCCTCTGCTCTCCCAGGCCACAGTTGGCAGGACACCTCGAGCTCCACAGATCTGCAGATCTCATTTCAGGGCCACGGGACCTTGGTGCGTTCATTCAGAACATGATGCCCCGAAGACAGAACAAGTCAAGAACCTATGATTTCACTCATGTGAGATATACAACTGAAAGCAACAAACAAACAAGTAAAAACTCACAGATACACACAACAGCATGTGGTTACCAGAGGGAAGAGGAGGGGACGTAGAAGAGGGTAAAGGGGGTCAAATACATGGTGATGGGAGAGCTGACTCTGGGTGGTAAGCACACAAGGTAATATGCAAATGATGAATTACAGAATTGTACCCCTGAAACCTATATAATCTTATTACCGTATTTTCCGGCGTATAAGACGACTTTTGAAACGAAAAAAAGTCAACCGAAAATCGGGGGTTGTCTTATACGCCGAGTATATCCTGAAAAACGTCTCGATATGCCACTAAACGGATTTTCCAACTCGATCCCAAAAATCATCTGGATATGCCGCTAAACGAATTTTCCAACTTGATCCCGCACCAATCACTGCAAGGCTGCTCGGACCGCCTCTCTAACTCAGCCAATCCAAGCAGGCTTTTAATGCATGTAAATTATACATGTTCTGTACCCGAAGCTACACTGTGTTCTAGTAAAAAGCCTGCTCAGATTGGCCAGAGTCAGAGAGGCGGTCTATTATAACCTCTGAACCTTTGCTTGTTGTGATTGGCTCACCGTGGTACATACAGTTGCAGCACAGGAATGGTCTGTGTAGCCAAAGCTGCTGTATCAGGACACATGCATAGTAGCTAAATTGACTGTATTAGAGCACATCCAATGGGCTAAAAGGTACAGTGCCTTTATAGGACATTCTGTATGTAGCCAATGCTACAGTATTAGGGCACATACAGTGAGTTAAAAGGTACCGTAATAGAACATTCTGTGTGTAGCTGAAGCTACAGT